>CM070502.1:48122997-48222997 GCA_036346375.1 Guadua angustifolia | reverse complement strand
CAGTGCACTTAATATTTAACACTAAGTGTTACATGTGTAGCATAGATGGATCGAAGTGGATGTCTACCGAGAACCGCATTTAGTGTTGAGTACCTTAATGGCGTCTCCACTTTTAAAAGAGTTGCAGAGGAGGATATGTTTAATAAGGGGTGCAATTCATGTCATGTCCGTGCATTGATTGCGTAAAATCTGAAGATGTTTGAAACCCAGTAGCAGATCGAAGCACACTTGATTCGGAGGGTTTCAAAAGGGCTATACATGTTGGACCGTTATGGCGAAGAGCATAATATACAGAAGCGACAAGTAGTGTTAATATCGTCGATGAAGTCAATGATATGTCGATGATCATATCGATTGTGCTTCCGATGAGGACAAAGTTGCAGGATGACAATTTGGATCGATGTCGCATGCGATATGTATGAAACCTTGATGACAGGAATATAGAAAGTTCCGAGGCTTGATGGAGGACTCAAAGAAACCTTTGTTCGCAGGGTGCAAGTTGAAATACACAAGGTTATCATCCGTGCTTGAACTACTCAAATTGAAGGCAAGCAACGGTTGGTCCGACAAGAGTTTCACAATATTTATTCGCCTATTGGCGGACATGCTTCCAGAGGAAAACGAGTTGCCGACAACCACCTACAAAGCAAAGAAGGTTCTTTGTCCCTTGGGAATGGAAGTAGAAAGAATACATGCATCTCCAAACGATCAGATCTGTGCACTGCAAAGAGTACACAAACTTGCATATATGTCCGTGTGCAACGATCCCAAGACAAGCGTAAGAGTCATTCAGATGATGATGGCGAGAGTATTGAGGTGAAAAAAGGACATCCTGCTAAGGTGGCATGGTATCTGCCTGTAATTCCCCGTTTGAAGTGTTTGTTTGCGAACCCAAAGGAGGCAAAACTGTTGCATTGGCACTTTGAGGAGCGTAAGAATGATGGAATGCTAAGGCACCCTGCTGATTCCATCCAGTGGAGAAACATCGATAGGAGCTTTCAAGAATTCGGTGTGGATCCGAAAAATATAAGGTTTGGATTGAGTATAGATGGAATGAATCCTTTCGGTAACATAAACGACCGGCATAGCACTTGGCCCGTAAATCTCTGTATCTACAACCTTCCTCCATGGTTGTGTATGAAGCGGAAGTACATTTTGTTGTTTGTGCTTATCCAAGGACCGAAACAACCTGGGAACGATATTGATGTGTACCTAGCTCCATTGGTGGAAGATCTAAAAACATTGTGGGTTACCGGGGTACACGTATGGGATGCGTACAAATGAGAGAACTTTACTTTGCACTGCTTGTTGTTTTGCACCATAAATGATTACCCTACCCTTGCTAACCTGTCAGGCCAGAGTACAAAAGGAACCAAATCCTGCACTCACTGCTTAGATGATACCGGGAGTTTATGGCTGAATCACTCCCGCAAAACTATGTACATGCGTCACCGTAGATTCCTTCGGAGGAATCACCATATCGCAAGATGAAGCAACTTTTCGACGGAAGGAACGAAAATGGTTCAACTCCAAGGCATTTGAGCGGGAGAGATGTTCATGACATTGTTAAGGATTTGGATGTTGCGTATGGAAAGGGACGTAAATCAAGTACCCGTGAAAAGAGCATGTGGAAGAAGAGATCAATATTCGGGACCTACCTTATGGGAGCACCTAGAAGTTCGCCATCGCATCGATGTCATGCACGAGAGAAGAATGTGCGTGACAACAGAATTGGTCTCTTACTCAACATTAAGGGTAAAACAAAGGATGGTATCAACGCACGGCTTGACTTTGTCGATATGGGCATAAGACCGAGTTAGCACCGAAGAGACCGATAAAGGCCGACGCATTTGGAACTCGCTTGTTATACTCTGTCAAAGGCCGAAAGAACTGAACTGTGCCAGTGCTTGCATGGTGTGAAAGTTCCGTCCGGTTACTCCTCCAACATGAAGAGATTTGTTTCGTTGGAAGATTTGAAATTAACCGGCATGAAGTCTCATGATTGTCATGTCTTGATGACACGATGCTCCTGTCGCAATTAGAAGTATTTTGCTGGTTCAAGGTCCGAGAGACAATCACTAGGCTGTGTTATTTCTTTAACACAATCGCTTAGAAGGTCATCGATCCCGAAGGACTAGATGCTCTGCAAGCTGAGGTGGTGATGACTCTATGTAATCTTGAGATGTATTTCCCTCCATCATTTTTCGATATCATGATCCATTTCATTGTTCACCTTGTGACAGAGATAAAGATATGCGGGCCAGTGTTCCTACGTAGCATTTGTCCGTTCAAGAGGTACATGGGAATTCTCAAGTCTTACGTATGGAATCGATCTCGTTCAGAGGGTAGCATTGTCGAAGGTTATGCAACAGAAGAGGCCGTCGAGTTCTGCGTCGATTACATGACCCAGGTCGAGCCGATAGGTGTGCCTCGATCTCGCCATGAGGGGAGGCTCCAGGGTATCGGGACCATCGGAAGGAAAGCAATCACGCCTGATTCGGTTGCGTATGCTCGAGCCCATTTCACTGTTTTGCAACACATGGCTATAGTGTCCGTCTATATCGTCGAGCACAAGCAATGGCTAAGGCAAGAGAATCTAACACGGCAGGAGTATTGGATCACGAGACAGCATAACCTTCAGTTCAACAAATGGTTGAAGGAGCGACCTATCATTGGGAGCTCATCAGATGACACGCTGATATGGTTGGCAAAATGACCAACTTTTACAGTTGTCACATGGAAAGGATATGACTTAAATGGGTACACATTTTACACGAGAGATCAGGATATGAAGAGCACAAACCAGAACAGCGGTGTCCACATAGATGCATTCAATAATACCGCTGGGTTGACGATGAGCTCCTACTATGGGTTCATAAAGGAGATATGGGAGCTCGACTACGTACTTTTCAAGATTCCCCTATTTCGGTGCCGTTGGGTCCACCTCCAGCACGTGAAGGTTGACAAGAATGGCATCACTACTATGGACCTCGAACGGTCGGATACCAAGATGAACCATTCGTATCGCTAACCAAGTTGTTCAAGTCTTCTATGTAACCAATCCGCCCAACAAGAAGCGCCACGTAGTTCTTCAGAAAAAGGAGAATTATCGGAGTTGAGAATGTAGTAGATGAGAAAGAGTACAATTAATTTGATGAGTTGCCACTTATCGAAAATGACATCCTGGTCCCAGAAGAACAACATGAGGAAGCAAGCTACACACGCGTCGATCATCATGAAGGGCTAATTTTCATACAAAAGAATAAGCATGTGGTGGAGTAATTATGAGAAGGGTGCATTGTCATCATGTTTACTAATTTTCATGTGTAATAATATTACATTAATGCTATTGTAAAGATGATACGACCCATCATGCTTTGTACATATGATTGTGATGATCTTTGTAAGTAGCTTCAGAAGCATCGAATTATGTATATAGGATTGTGATGATCTTTGTAAGTAGCTTGTGAAGCATCCGGATTGATGGAAAAGATGCAGTATAAGAGCAAGTATTTATTCCTTAATATCAATATGATTCCAAATACATGATTCAAAGATGGCCATTCGGACATAATTGATGAGAAGAAATAAATGATGTAGACTATGGCAAACAAGAACAGAATCATGTCTACTTTGGCAATATGGAAATAGTTGTATGTGATTGCTCTCAGATTTTACGGTTTGAATTGAGGATTAGAATCTCCACTTCAATCACAAATGGGCAAACAATTTATTGAGTGAATAAGGCCTCAAATCCTTACTACCTTAAACATGCACATCAAGAATTGATAATAATAAGATTCACTGAAATTAATGTTCTTACTGAAAACTACTGAATAAACATTCACTGATCACGCATAAAAGATCGAATCGAACAAGAATCGATCTTCAACCTCACAAAGGAATGTCGGTGAAAAGATATATCACGACGGTTCTATAACATAACGATGCAGGATGTTAATTATCATGACGGTTCTATTATATAATCGTCTGGGATAACTTGACATCACAGACAGTTCTATTATATAACCGTCTGTGATAACTTAATATCACAGACTGTTATGTTATAGAACCGTCTGTGATAACTACATCACAGACGGTTCTCTTTTATAACCGTCTGTGATGTCATCTCCTATATATATCTCCCGCGCGCAGACCTCATTCACAGCGCGCCAAACCCTAACCCTTTGTGATATTTTGTCTCCCGCGGCGGCCTCCCCCTCGACATACGTGCTTCCGCGGCGGCCTCCCCCTCTCGGTGTCCTCCCTCTCTGCGTCCTCCCCCTCGACGTACGTGCTTCCTCGGCGACCTCCCCCTCGACGTACGTGCTTTCGCGGCGGCCTCCCCCTCTCTGCATCCTCCCCGGCGTACGTGCTTCCTCGACGGCCTCCCCCTCTCGGCATCCTCCCCGGCATCGACCTCCCCCTCGGTGTCCTCCCTGGCATCGACCTCCCCCTCCCCTCGTTGTCCTCCCCCTGTTGTAAGTTTTCCAGTACTGCACTTGTTTCTTAAGTATTGCTGGCTGAAAGGGAGGTATTGCTCTGTGATGATCTAGGGTTTATATGAGTAGAACATTTATTCTATGATTTGGGCCTTCAACTGGTAGACATACATGCTAGGAAGTTTGTTTACATGCTAGGTGGCTAGCTGTGTGGTGGTGTTTGTGAGTTTCTAAATCTGTGATTTAAGTCTGGTTGTGCCGAAATAAGTTCTGGTAGCTTCTGTCATTGTTGTGATGTTCCAGTTGCTGGGAGTTAGGGAAGTCAGGTGGTCATGTCCTTATGTGGCTGTTTGAATGTCTTCTATGTTTCTAGTCTTGGAGCTGGGCTCCCAGGAGGTTGGTTGAAGCAAAGATGTTCGAGTTTCGAGTTGATGTTGATGGATTTGTGTGAGCTCAATGCTTTTTCGTTTCAATAATGAAACCGGGGCATCTAGTTTAGATGTCTGTTGTTTATCGCTTGTCCGAACTTGGTTGATTACAGTTCAGTTAAATAAGTTAGCTTTGATTGAATTGTGCTCTGATCCATAAGTCGAAACAATGAACTTTCTTTAAATAAAACTTCATTGTGCATGTTAAGGTGGTAAGGGTTCAAGGCCCGATTCATTGAATAAGTTGTTAATCCATTTGTGATTGAGGGGAAGATTCTAATCTTCATTCAAACCTAACAATCTGAGAGCAATATTAAATAATTACCTCCATATTGTCATAGTAATCATGATTCATTATATAAATGACATATTGTTGCCTTTTTGTGATATGTTGCCATATGTGTCATTTCGAATGATCATGAATCATATTGTTGCCTCATGTTAATATCTTATACCATCTGAAATATGTATTCTTCTGTTTGTCTGCTGTGTGGATGTCCTAATTTTAGGGGAGGTGCTGCCGAAATTTTTATTAAGTTCGGCAACCTCCTAGTTCGCTTGTTTTGCTAAAATTCTCCAGTGTTTTGTAATTATTTTGCTTGAGAGTGTAACATTCAGGGCACGTGGGGTGCCGGGGTGTTATTTTGAAGTATTGGATGCTTAGCTAGTTCTTTTAAAAGGCTAATAACAAGCCATGGTATCCACAAACTTATTCACTCTAATTTGATTTTATTTGTTCTTCTCTTTTAGTTCGCCTAAAACTATTTTAACTTACAAAGAAGATGTCATCCTCTAATCCATCGTCAGAAGGAAATGATGTGTCCACAAAAGAAAAATCCACCCGCGCTGCAAGAGGACCAAACAAAAGGCCAACAGACCGATATACCATTACGGAGATCGATCCAAAGGATGGGACCCCTACAAAGCCAAAAAAGGCAACGAATGCATTTCGGAATATGTGCGGGATAGTAGCACGGGAACGGGTTCCGATCACTCTATCTTCCTAGAGGTTGCTGACTATTGAGACTCGCAATGCCTTGCTGACGGAAATTCTTTCATTGTTCGACATTCCAGAAGAATCCGCTCCCCTAGTGCGACGGTATGCACTGCTAGTGGCAGGAAAGGCATGGAAGACCTTCAAGCACACGCTTTTCATAGACTACGTCAAGAAGGATATGGTTCCATACTCTAAGTATAGGTTCAATGATGAGGCCACGTGGTGGTGTTTTGTTGAGATGAAGACGACAGATGAATTCGTGCGTCAAAGTGAAGCAAACAAGGCCTTGCAGGCAAGGAACACTCACCCCACGACTCGCACGCTGCGGCTATGCGGGAAGAGAGCACAATGGGGACGGGGAGGACGAGGAGGGTATCTCGCCATTTGCATCGATCACAGATCAACGTGCCAGAGACTGGCTAAGAACGAGGTCAGCTGCCACGTCCTCCGCAACCGTCTCCTTTGTAAACCCCGCGGACGAGGAAGTTTGCCAACGCCTGGTAATATATAAATCGAACTACCAATTTTACGTAATTAGTCCATGACTTCATAAGTGAAATAACTCGTCGGGATCTTGCAGGTAGTGTTGAGTACACAATCGGGCGATGGCTCTTTTTTGCCAGACAGGGAGAAAGATGCACTGTCCATGGCCTTGGGAAACAAGGAACACCCTGGTCGTACATGAGGCAAAGGGGTTTTTGTTCCATGGAAAACTGGATTCCCAGACGACTCGGATAAATACCGAAATAAGAAGAGAACTAAAGCCGAGCGCGAGTCAAAGCTTATAAAGAATTTGGAGGAGAAGTTGAGAGGAGAGTTGAGAGAAGAGTTGAGGGGAGAACTGAGAAAAGAATTTTATGATATGATAAGAAGCCTCGAGGAAAGGCTCAACAATCAAGAAAGAAATACTGCACAAGCCCTAGAAATATGTCCGCAAGTCAGCCCCAGAAGTATGTCCGCAAGTCAGCCTTATAAATATCGTTGTAGAAATATTGATGGAAATTTCAAACAACACCATAAATAATGGAGGTTCTGCTGGGGGTGTGGGAAAAAGGTCATCACAGACGGTTCTTATTTGAAACCGTCTGTGATAAGTTCATATCACAGACGGTTATGATTTGAAACCATCTGTGATATTTAATTATCACAGACGGTTTAAAATGAGAACCGTCTGTGATAATTAAATTTCACAGACGGTTTATTAATAGAACCGTCTGTGATATATATTTTCTCAGACGGGTGGAAAACCGTCTCTGATGATCTCCTTCATCACAGACTTATTGTTACTGACGGTTCACAAAACCGTCTGTGATGACGTTTACGAACCGTCTATGATGATGATTTCTGTAGTAGTGTCGCCACGATACTTCAACCAAATTTCAAGGACTGATCACCCAAGCTCGTGCTAAACAAATTCAAGATTAGGTGAACGCTAACTTAAGTCTCATTCAAAATTTTAAAAACTTAGTGGTGCTTCCAACTTCTACTTCTTTTGTTGAACTTAGGTGCATTACAAGGGGCAACTAAGTTTAGACGCACACCTAAGGGAGATGCATTGCATGTACTATTCGTCTTTTTGAAAATAATTCTGGAGAGAATCTGAGTGTGCAACATAGTCATGGGTCACATGGTTGGAAAGCATATTGAGTCTAGTTTCAGCTCCAACAAATGGCTCATAATTTGGATTCTTGAAGAGGGAGAAATGACCTTTTTACTAAAGGTTGCACAAAACTCCAACAGTCGCGCGAAAACTCGAGAAGACTAATTGAATGACCAACCAGCTGCTCTTTTCACATTCCAATGTGATGAATTGTGTTCACACCTAAGCTAGGAGGGTTATTCCTAGTATAAATACTCTAGTACTCCATCCATTAAAGAAGTTTGATCATTTTAAAAAAATATATCAGATTACATCCAGGCTGTTTTGAGTGTCTTACACCTTTGTTCTTGTGAGTTCTACTAGGCTTGCGAGAGATCCCTCTAGGGTCCCCTAGTTCGTGCTCTAGGCTTTTGGGCCTTTTGTGTGGATTAGTTCCAGATTGTGGTTCTGTGATCATTCGGAGATCGACTTGGAGACTAGTAGGTTTCGGTTCGTTTCTCCCCGTCACTTGGTCGCATCCAACCTTGGTAGGTATAAAGCTAGTTATCCTACATTCATCTACCTACTGCCATAAAGATCAGGCCACCCCAAGTGTGTTCGCATCATCTGGCATCAGAGCTTTCGTTGTCACGATAGGTTTCTCCATTCTTGTGTTCTCCATCACGTGTTCCATGTCCTAGAGTCTACAACTGAAACTTCCTCAAAAAAAATTACCAAACCTTTGTTTAGTACCATTGATCTTGTATCATGTTACTGCCTCGAGCTGCTGGTCTCCTACATCGAGTTGCTGGACTCCTGCATCGTGTTACTGCATCGAGTTGCTAGACTCTTGTATCGTGTTACTACATCGAGTTGTTGGTCCTTGGTCTCCTGCATCAAGTTGCTGGACTTCTACATCGTGTTACTACATCGAGTCGCTGGTCACCATCATCTTCTTGCACTGAGTTCATCTTTCTTGTTGTTCGCATTTCCTTAAAAAAAGAGAGAGAAAAATAAGTAAAAAAAGAGAAAAAAAGGAAACGAAGCTGAAAAAAAGAGAGTGTGTTGCGGATTGCACAGTTGCAAGTTTCAGATTGGTAATCTTGACTCTTGGGTGCATAGAACAGCAACCTCTACACTTTGTTTGTGTGGTATCTGACACTAGATTGTGGTACTACTATTCCTCCTTGATCAGCCCTCTAAGCTCCACCAAAAAACCGAAGTTGGATCTTTCAACTCATAATCCTTTCGATCATACGATCACAGCCGTGGTACTACCGCCACTGCACTCACAGTCCTTTAGAACAAGTTGAAAATCGGAGAAACTCAAAAACCACTCTAAGGAGAATTCAATTGGTCGATTGATTTTTCCATGAAAATCGACCAGTTTTCATTGAAAACTAACTAGTTTTCAATTTTTTTTGAATTTTTTCAAATTTTTTGAACTCCTAACCCTACGTTTCTAACGGTTTTTGAGCGATTTTTGACTCGATATTTATGATTTTTGAATTTCAAATTTTGAACTTTTTTCAAAAATGGTTTTGTGAACCCTGAACCCCAATGTACCGATAGAGCGATAGTAAAACTAGATAGATAAATCAGACATAAATAATAATGCCTCTAATTCCATATGAGATTCTCATTGCACACTAATGACATGTCAAATTAAACTTCTTAGGTGTTGTTGCTGTTTAGGGTGTCCTGCACAAGAGAGTTTCTTATAATTTTTGTTAGTTTCTATCATGGAAATAGCTATACAATGTTTCAATATATAGTGTGGTTGTGCCTTTTGTCTTCACTAAGAATTTTGGAAATATTAACGATCAATCAATCATGATTCTAGCAATCCAGTGTTCTAAGTTGGGGTTATCTTAAAGTGTCTCTGGTAAAATTAGAAAAGTGCAAATCGAGATGAGAGCCACTAACCGTTGTTGGGGCAGATGTGGGAGCAGGGAGAAGCAGCACTAGATTAGATTGTGGAGGCTTTGCATGGTTCGCTGCCACTATCGATCTGGAGCGTGAAGCAGAATTAGAGTCACAAGACTGCCTTAGCCTCATTGCCTTGTTCTTTGACTCCATGCTTTGTTGCTTTTCCATCGCACGAAGGCCACAGGAGCACGGGCGGAGCAGGGTTGGAGTGGTGGCCAAAAGGGATGGAGGGGACAGAGATGGTGGCTGGAGGAGAGGCTCGGTGCGCTGCCGGCCGCCGCGTTCCTCTCCTATGCAGTGCACCTAAACCCTAGGTGGCCAAATCTGGGTGGATGCAAGGAGGGTTGGCAGCGACGGCCCAATGGGAGCAAGGGGAAGGGGAGGGGAGGCGGCAGTGGAAGAAGGGGAGGACAGCGAAGGCAGGAGATAGAGGGAGGGGAGGCGATAGCGAGAGAAGGGGAGGATGGCGGCGGTTTGAGCAAGGGAGAGGGGGGACGGTGGCGCGAGCGAGGGGGTGGTTGTGATCGGGACCCATCGGGTACTCTGGTGGTGGCGCAAGCAAGGGGGAGCAAAGGGGTACTCTGGTGGAGGATTGGAGAGTGGAGTACGGAGGATTTTTGCTTGAGCAAGTTGGGTTGGGCTTGTCACTTGTGAGTTGTGGGCTAAGTTTTTTCGAGCCAAACAAGTTAAAAGAGTTTCTCTCTAACTCGCTCATTAAACTTATTAAGATAACGAGTTCAAATTCTAGCTCGGCTTGACTCGTTTGAGCCAAATCGAGTAGTGCTTTTGAGTACTCGTTTAGCTCGCAAATTTTGAGTTTTTTTCCACCCTAATGTTAGTTTTGATTTCCTTGGTGGAAAATTTTATTTCTGCTCTGGAAAAGATTTAGTGAGCACTTCATTTTCAAAGTCGTCCTCCTTCCGTGAATTGTTTAAAATATCCTCAGAGTAGGGCGGAGTATTAGCCTCTGTGATTGGGGAAAAAAATGCAATCTTAGATGGTGTCCAGTATTCCAATGCTCTGGCCAAATCTGGGTGGATGCGAGGAGGGTTGGCAGCGACGGCCCGATGGGAGCAAGGGGAAGGGGAGGGGAGGCGGCAGTGGAAGAAGGGGAGGACAGCGAAGGCAGGAGATAGAGGAGGGAGGTGGCAACGAGAGAAGGGGAGGATGGCGGCGGTGTGAGCAAGGGAGAGGGGGGACGGTGGCGAGAGCGAGGGGGTGGTCGTGATCGGGACTTGTCAGGTACTCGGGTGGTGGCGCAAGCAAGGGGGAGCAAAGGGGTACTCTGGTGGAGGATTTGAGAGTGGAGTACGGAGGATTTTTGCTTGAGCAAGTTGGGTTGGGCTTGTCACTTGTGGCTTGTGAGCTAAGCTTTTTCGAGCCAAACGAGTTAAAAGAGTTTATCTTTAACTCGCTCATTAAACTCATTAAGATAACGAGTTCAAATCCTAGCTCGGCTCGACTCGTTTGAGCCAAATTGAGTAGTGCTTTTGAGTACTCATTGAGCTCGCGAGTTTTGAGTTTTTTTCCACCCTAATGTTAGTTTTGATTTCCTTGGTGGAAAATTTTATTTCTGCTCTGGAAAAGATTTAGTGAGCACTTCATTTTCAAAGTCGTCCTCCTTCCGTGAATTGTTTAAAATATCCTGAGTAGGGCGGAGTATTAGCCTCTGTGATTGGGGGAAAAAAATGCAATCTTAGATGGTGTCCAGTACTCCAATGCTCTGGCCAGCTTCGCTTATTGCAACCAGAACATTTTGCAAACACACAGAGTAACAAAGAGATGAACTATTGTTGAGGCCAGCCGGAGTTCCCCCTAGATGAACTATTGTTGAGGCCTTGAGGGAACCCAAAAGAGCAATAGACGGAGACGGAGACGGAGCGGAGCAGCAGAGATGGCCGGGAGTCTGGACCTCCCCGTGGTGGACCTCGCATCCTCCGACCTCCACGCCGTCGCCAAATCCATCCGGCAGGTTCGGAATCTGCTCCTCTTTCTTCCCATCCCTTCTCAGAATTTCTTCGAGGTCTTTGCTTGATTTGATGGACACAGCAAGCATTACTCGTCTGATCTTGATCTGGTAGGCGTGCGTGGAGTACGGCTTCTTCTACGTGACCAACCACGGGATCGAGGGCGCCCTGTTGCAGAGGGTGTTTGCGGAGAGCAAGAAGTTCTTCGAGCTGACGATGGAGGAGAAGATGGCGCTGAAGAAGAACAGCAGCCACAGAGGCTATAATCCGCCCTACTCTGAGAAGTCCGACCCCTCATCCAAATTTCATGGTTAGATTGAATTTCAGTCAGTCCAACCCCTCCATAATTTGTGCACACCATGTTAACTTTAAGTTGTTATCCGAGTATAATATTCTTTAGCAGCAAGGAAAAATGATAGCGGAGGATTTTCTGTTGGCGTATCATTATTTTACTCAGAATGGCCTACTGGTTCTGAGTTCTGACATTTAAGGTTGAACAACTGAATTAGAAACAAGGGTTGTTCTAGTTCGATCAGTTCGTTTCCCGCAGCAGTACTTTATTAACATCCATTGCTTGTTTTTGGAGCCCTATTGATAGCTAGAAGGGTGAGGTGATCTTCAAGTACTATTAGTAGATCACAGCGTGTTTCAATTACTTTGTTTAATTAGGTTGTGTACGACTCTTGGAACCCAATGTGGACATGTAGTAAGGCAAGGAATAGTTCTGAAGAAAGCAGTCAAGTGTTGAACAACCCATTCCTCAGTTACATCCTCACTGCCTGTAGTTTGAAACAACTGTATTTTGAATATTTTGCCTTTTACATTATTGTGTTTGTAATGATATAATTTAAAACTCTGACTATGAGTAGTGATTATCTACATAGGAGACCTCAAGGAGAGCATCGACATTGGGCCTATGGGAGATGGACAATTGCAGAACGATGTGAATCAATGGCCTTCTGAAGGTATCTATTTGCTTTGTTATCTCTCAAGGACTGATAAAAATTGTCAATTGCCATTCTCCATTGTATTTGATGGACATCATTCACTTGATCTGATGTACTTTTTGGGATTTTATTTTTTGGAAGATAAAAAAGTATTTCTATCTTTGTCTGGCTAAATTATCTGCAGAACGCTTTCCATCCTGGAAAGACACAATGAAGCTATACCGTGCAAAAGCATTGTAAGTTTTAGTTGTTTTGTAGTATCTCAGCAAACAGGATTCAACAATTGTAGAACAATAATCTGCATTTGCATGTAGTTTTCAAAGAACTGTTTATTTCAACTTCGTTGCTTATGCTTCCTTACCAGGGCTACTGGCAAAAGGATAATGTCTCTAATTGCTTTGAGTTTGGACCTTGAAGCTGAATTCTTTCAGAACAGTGGTGCATTTAACTGCCCGTCAGCATTTCTTCGATTCTTGCATTACCCGGTACTAATATTATTACTATCTATATCGTATGAAAAATGAAAGTTTTGTTCTAATTTCTAAGTGATATGCAATGGACTGCTAGGTACATGCTTGATACTGCCTTTGGCTATCGTATTGTAACACATGTTTTTCCCTTGTATGCTCAACAAATTCATGCTTAATTTGGACATGAATGGACACAACATATGGCAGTATGGCACTTTAAAGAATGGAGAATTTGACATTCTCCAGTGTGATGTTGCTTGGTTGTGTTGGGGGCGCGCTTGTGAGCAAAAGGGGGGGCTTACTAAACTGTCCACTAAATGTGTGGAGCCAGAGTTGTTGAGCTACTTTGTTTCGTTTTCTTATATCTTTCTTTGTTTGGTCAAAATGGAAAATAATATTTGATCAATTCATTACAGGTGAAGTAAATGAGTCTGATAATGGAAATTATGGTACATCAGCTCATTCAGATTTTGGAATGATGACCCTCCTTGCAACAAATGGCATCCCTGGCCTACAGGTATGCCTTTCTTTCACAACTTTTAATTCATCAACTTTAGATCTGTACTCTCTTAGCTAATTGGTTATTACTCATGCAAATAATATATATTCACTTTCAACAATGAAACAGTGCTCTTGTGTTAGAAAAGTAGAATAGTAACCTCATTGTGTTTGCATGTATTTTTAAGTTTGTTGCGTTTGCATGTATTCTGGGTTCTTACACTATTTTGAGTGTGCAGATATGCAGGGAGAAGGATAGGCATCTGCAGCTTTGGGAAGATGTTCGTCACATTGATGGGTAAATATTTCTTTTGTGGTTTTCATGAATAAAAAATTCAAATATAGTAGCCTGGTGTCATGGTGAGTGTACTTTACAAACGTTGAATGCTTTTCTTCTATGTATCTTTGCTTCCTCCTTTTGTTCTGTTAACTTGTTCTATCCTTGTTTTCCATACTCATTACATAATTCCTCTCTGGCATGATATGATCCTTTGTGCTTGCTGAGGAGCTTTGTGAGCTGTCATCTGTCCTTTGGACATTTATTTTTTGTACAGTATATTTGTATTACTATTTATATTAATATATTCAGTATGGCCCTCCCCTACTGTTCTTGTTCAGAAAAATGATTTTACCATTTCTGATATACTTGTAGGACACTTATTGTTAACATTGGTGATTTGCTAGAAAGGTGGACAAATTGTGTCTTCAGGTATTGTCCTTTGTTACCCATGTTCATCCATTCTTTGGTTGTGCAGAAGCCATCATCTATTATAGTAAAAGTCATGAGTACTTGGACGTTGAGAACATTTTCCTTCAACTCTGCGTGGCTAAATATGAAAGGAAAATGCATTTCCTAACAATAAGTTGGCTGCTGCTTGTCAACATCATGAATATCTTTTTGGGTAATGTGATTAACACGGTGAATATGTTAGTGTAGTTGCTGATACTTTTTTTTTTGGTGTGGGGGAGTAACTACTGATATTCTATGGATAAGGTTCTTCTGGAGTTCTGTTTAATCATGCCTTACGCACTTCCGTTCTAAGGCATGTGAACAAACATATAGCCTTGTATGTTAAGTTTGATTCTTATGTGCTTTTTCTGTAACTTGTAGATCTACACTGCATCGTGTTGTCACTGTTGGTAAAGACCGATATTCTGTGAGTATAATGGCTCAGAATTTCCTACTCTAGGGTTTCAACACCGATTGGGTTTTGTTTGCAAACTTTCAGTATTGAAGATGCCAAGATAACTCCTTTTTTCATGGGAGAAATCACGACTAGTGATCTACAAGGAGCACTACAGCCAGTGTTTTGCTTTCTTAATTTTACTGGTCAAATTAAAAAATGAGGCATTGTACACATGTTTTACACGAGTTCTCTAAAATATCAGGTGGCTTTCTTTCTTGGTCCAAACCCTGATTTAGTGGTCCAGTGCTTGGAATGTTGTTGCAGTGAGGCATATCCACCAAGGTCCTCTTCTCTTACCTTATCATTTGAGTTTTGTCTATTGTTGCTTCTCATGCTTTCTAAATGTTGATAACATTTCAGGTTTCCACCTATCAGGAGTGGAGACTACTTTGAAGAGCGACGAAATTCTATATACAAATTGGTCACTATTGAAAAGAGCGATCAGGTGCTACATACAGGTAGTCCTCCATTACTGTCATCTACGGTGAGTTTGCTTTTGTTTGACGTGGCAAATTTTTTTTGATTATACAGTCCAGCGCAGCAACTGAGCTATCTGAACTTCCAGTATTGTTTGATAATGTGAAGATGTTGGTATGTTGTAAGTGATCCTTTCTCCAACTGCATCAATATATTGGTTTCTCTGTAAGACATGTGTATCATGTAGGATATCCCGGCCCATCATAACGAGGCCTTAATGATTTGTTTTCCTGTAACATTATGCAAACGGATGTGTAAGTATTTCTTTCACTGTAACTACGATTGTGCCCGGAAGATTATTGTCTCTAGAAAGTCTCGAACCAAAAGAATGGCCACGGATTCTGCTTCCATGCGAGAGTTTGGGATATTTATCTTAAATTGGCCTAAACACGAACATTAGTGGAAGCTATACCAGGAGATTCAGTAACAAAGTCTACAATGCTTTTTTAATTCAGGGTCCAAGAAGCATCTGTACTCAGCCTTTTTTTTTTTTTGGCACATCAGACAGACGAGTGCTTTATTATGGTTATAGTTTTGAAAGGATGCCTCTTGTTTAGACATACCAGTGATCCCACCAAATCTGGTTTTCCCAGGAGACCGGACGTAGTTCGAGTCTGCTATCTAAAAACAGGTACACAGGTGTGCCCTTCTGCGCTCGGGGCTCTTTAAAGCCCTAAATTAAACTCTTAGTGTGTATAGAGTACGTGTTCCTGCGTTTCGGGGCTTTTAGAGCCCAAGATTAAACTTTTAGTGTGTGTAGTGGATATGCATGTGTGTATAGTGTGAGTGGATTGTGTTTGTCCTTATACCCATAAAAAAATATGGTTTTCTATAACTAACAGGATTGTTAATTGAGTCGAAGAGTAGAATAGAAGATTTCAGAATAACACATACTGTGTTTGAAGTAAGCCACTAGTGCAACAGAATATTCAGCATCGTTATAATATACTTATACCTATGCCGCCTAGAATTGCCGGTCACCCAGGGCCTTCACGTAGGATTTATTTTGTGAAAAAATCCCTCTAGAATTTTTAAAACAACAGATAGGTCCTTTCATCAATTATTTTGCAAAAAGGACCTGTAGTTTTACAAATTAGATGTAGGTCCTATATTTTTTTTTCAAGAGGGATCCCATGATTACGCGAATCCGCCGATGGCTCCTAGCCAGCTAATTTTTAAAAAAAACACCACCGAGAAAACCGAAATTACGTTTTTTGTACAAAAATGGACCAAAATTTTTCGCTACGAGAATTCGCCAACAACTTCTAGCCAGCCAAGATGGAATACCCAATGATTACGTGAATTCGCAGATGTCGAAATTACTTTTTTTGCAAAAAAAATGGACCAAATTTTTTTGCTATGGGAATTCGCCGATGGTTTCTAAGGGCATCTCTAATGGTGCCACTTCAGCTAGCTATAAGGATGCCATCTCAGTATTTTGCTTAGGCGGAAGAGAGAAAATGAGGAGAGAGATATAGACCACCTACTAATGTATAGTCAGGCTATAACTGATTCCAAGGCACTTATTATCTATTACATGTTGGCCAATATTTAATTTTATAGACAATGCTATAGCTAATCCATTGGAAAGGTTATCTATATACTATCTATAGATGATATGGATATTTCTTATAGCTAGTACCATTGGAGATACCCTAACCAGCCAAGATGTACCCAATGATTACGCGAATTCGCCGATAGCTCCAAGCTAGCCAATTTTTAAAGAAACACAACTGAGAAAACCAAAATTATGTTTTAGAATTGCCACTCACCTAGGGGATTTTTTGTGAAAAAGCCCTCTAGAATTTCTGAAATCACATACAGGTCCTTCCATCGTTATTTTGCAAAAAAGGACCCGTAGTTTTGCAAATTCGATGTAGATCCTTCTAATTTTTTTTGAAAGAGGGATCTCTTGATTACGCAAATTCGCCGATGGCTCCTAGTTAGCCAAATTTTAAAGAAACACCATAGAGAAAACTGAAATTATGTTTTTTGCAAAAAAAATAGACCAAATTGTTTTCGCTGCAAGAATTCGCCGACGACTCCTAGCCAGCCAAGATGGACCCAATGACTATGCGAATTCACCGATAACTTCTAGCCAGCCAATTTTTAAAGAAACCCCATCGAAAAAACCAAAATTACATTTTTTGCAAAAAAAAATGGACCAAATTTTTTCGCTACGAGAATCGTCGACGGCTCTTATCCAGCCATTTTTTTTTAAAAAAACACACCAACTGGAAAACCAAAATTATGTTTTTTTTTGCAAAAAAGAACTTGGTCTAAATTTTTTCGCTATACAAATTCATCGACGGATCCTGGCCAGCCAGTTTTTTTAAGAAAACAAAAAAAGAGCTCCATACAAAATATTTTCATATGGCGTGGCATCGCGCATAGCTCTACCTAGTATATACTACTAGAAACCAAACTATGTAGCATATTTCCCCCTCATTAAGCAAAGCTCCAATAGGCCCAAAAAAAAAATCCCTCCAAGATAATTCCTCTGACCATTATCAGTCATGAAGGGAAGGAATCGCGTCCTCTGCTCCTAACACAGAGGAAAAGCTGAGAGCTACACAATTGTCAGTCGTCTGATCTACATGTCTCGTACATCTTCGCCACGGCGCTGCTCCGACTACGTGCGCACGAGATGGCCAGAATGCACAAAGAACCATCCATCTCCAAAATGTCCAGGATAGGATTGGTGCAGCGCTGCGGCATATGACCTGCACAGAAGACTCAGATTTATACAAAACCTGAAAAATCATATAACTTGGACCAATTCATCAGCACCTATAGTGTAAACAGACTTATGCTAATACTGGAAGCAAGCAGTCCCAGTATAAACTAACACGCATCTGAGATGAGAGGCAGAAGGCAGCAGGTAAGAACTGCGTAAGTCCCACAAAAGCATTAGTACATCAAGAAAGGCACAACATAACAGCGACATAAGTCAACTTCGTACTACTAAAATCAGATTACAGCCACAACAGACACTGCTACCCACGAATTGGTTGCTAACCGGTTATCTTCGAACCTGAACTGACAGATGGATGATTTGGTGTCATTTTGGGATAAAAAAATGGGACCGGGGTGTTTTGACGTCTGTTTCATAATAAAAGAAGTGTTCAAACAGCGAGTTTGGCTTAAACAAGATATAGTGAGCAAAAATAATGTGGTTTTCTACTTCAGGAATTTTCTTACAATAAAAATGTATAGAAATTAGATAATTTTTCGCATTAATAGAAGACCACATTACCTACTGAAGAGAGAGTATGAATGGTGGGACACGTTGGTGATGTATTGCTAAAATTCGATCCAATTATCTGCATCTTTTCACTTCTCTTTTCTATGGGAAGACCTTTCATATTTATTTAGTATATGGCACTATAATTGTGTTGTAGGCTTAATATGACATCATTGTTAACATAAAGAGCTGCAAGCATACTTCCTTTTTTTTTTTTTTTGCTTACTGAAATATCTATGGATTTGTAGATTGTAAGTTTGCAAAGTGGGAGGACATTGCAAGGCGAAGAACCGAGCCAGTTTGACATGTACTAAAGTTCCAGCGCTCTGTTCCTCCTCCCCTCATGCATTGTGTGTATACCTAGAGAATATTTCAGTAGATCACTTATGAAATAGAATAACCGCCACTATTAATTTGTGACAATGCTTTATGTATACATCCTTAGATATGTAAAATTTAGCTATTATATCTCTTGAGAGTCCGAGACATGTAAAATTGTCTCCTGATCATCCTCAAGGCCGTCGTGCATGCCGTCGCCACCGGCAGGTTCTTCCTACCACAGGAAAACAACTGGTACTGCTTCGATCAGCATGCGCTACAGGTGCTCGATGAAATTACCCAGTGGGTCATCATTCATCAATGCTACTCTTACCCCTCTGCTGGACCATTACCTGATCAAATGAAGAGTTGTGGACCTTACCTTTTGTTTTTGTTTTTTTTGGCAGCACAACTTTTACCTGTAAAGTTGTAGTAAAATACACTCAATTGAATGTTTGTCTCTCTTCCTTTCACATGGAAAATTAATTTGTACAACCTATTTTATTATTTTTCTTGCAGAAAGGAAGCAATCAAGCTGCTGAAGCTCCAACCACAGTGTGTGATGAGGATGTTCTATCTGTTCTAATGGAACAACAAGACCTATTTCTAAGGTCAACATGATCTCGGTTGACAAAATTGCACGCCTGTAGAGTGCTTGGCCTTTTTTCGGTTGTGTGACGTGTAATTATAATGTTGCCAAAGAAAAGAATGATAATGTCAACTCTTCTCCAACTGTTTGTGTTACACTATGTTTTTTTAAAAAATTGCACTACTACACAAATGATCTTTAGTTCCGGTTGGTAACTGGCTTTAGTCTCGGTTGCCAAACCGGGACAGCCCATCCGGGACTAAAGGTCACAAGGTTCCCTTAACCGGGACTAAAGCCCTCTCACGATGTAGAAAATATCTAAAAATTATGACAAACTCAAGACTCGAACCTCCTGCATGCTACTATAGGACACTCCCAACCCACCCACCCACGCGTATTGAATAGACTAGGATATGCATTCCTTTTAAAGTTTATTGGAACGAGCCTTTAGTACCGGTTTGTAACACGAACCGAGACTAAAGGTACCTTTAGTCCGCACATCAATACCGGTTCGTGTTACGAACCGTACTAATATACTCAGATTTAGTACGGTTCAGTAACACTAACCGCATCGATGTGAGGGCATCGATCGGTTTGTATTATTTAACCGCATCGAAGCCCACATAGTCCTGTAGCCAATGAACCGGTATTGAAGCCCTCATCAGTACGGGTTCAAATCCAACCAGGACTGATGGACCGGTATGGAAGGTCTGATCTGTAGTAGTGTTGGCCAGGAGCACTGGCATGCATTATAGAAAAAAGAAATACATACGAGCTACAGACGCACACACACTCCTCCACACAGACATGTGCCTGCACTCGTCTCTGTGAGAAACACCGAGTTCGAGACTCGAACTCAAGTCGGCTGGAAGCCCCAACTGCCTCCACGCCACTGGGCTAAGTCCCAGTCCTCCTGTGTTACACTATGTTGACTAATCAGATATATGTTTCAAGTATTGATAAAAGAGAAACATAGAAATTATATATGTGTTATGTCCTATGTTGTGTTGTTCCAAGTTGTGATAGGTTTCGTTTGATATTTCATACTGAACTATGGTTAGTTGAATTAGCTGCATAGCTACCTATTGCAACATCAGACTTCTCATTCTCTGTGTTGCTCGGTAGCGTAATCTGTTGATTGATAGATTTTCAAAGTGCAATTGCTCAAAGCTCAAAGGCTGTATCTTAATGTTTTAAGTAACTTGCAGATTGTTCATCAAATGTGGGTAAGAAATTACATCAGGGGTGTTATCGCAGAGATGGAGAAGATGTCTGATCATGCTGTCAGTATTTTGCAACTTTTATCTTCTGCATATCATAATCAGTATATTGATGATTAATAATTTTTGGTAACTGCAGGTGACGGCTGATATGGCAAGTGCTATGATGGAGAAAAGTGAAACAATCGTACTAGATTTATGTACCTCTACCCTGCATGTCCTCACCAACCTTCTCGAGAGTACAACTGATAGGTAACTTCTTACTACTGCTTTTGTGAGTAATTATGATTGCATTTCGGGATAACAGAGTGCCTGTGAGTTGCAACTAATCTCAAATAAACGATAGCCCCGGTTTTAAATTCACAACAAATAAACGATAGCCACGGCCCGCTTGTTTGAGATCCATCTGTTTCATAGGCTTGGTACCTGTCTGGACTAGCTATTTATTGAATTTTTTTATTTAATATTTATTTTAAATCTTTTTTGCAAAACTAATCGGCAGGGCAAAAAAATTGCAGAATTGGTCGCCTGTTGCTCCAATAAGGGGCGATTGCCGCCCCATACTAGGGCGACAGGTGCCCTGCATGACGGTTCATAACAGCGAAATTCCAAAATTTAACGGCAGAGCTAAAATTTTTTTAAAAATAGACTGATGGCCCCAACATGGACGATAGGAGACTGTAGAAATTTTTTTTACAATATTTGTTGTATTCAACCGGAAAAAATTACCTGATAAAAAAACTTCTTGTGATGTAATGAACGGGAAAAATTATTTTACTTGTTAGTGATACGCATCCCACTTAGGGGTTTTCGTAGCCTCGCAGGGCAGGCCGGATATGGCCCAAAAAATACTAAAAAAATCAAGGGCGACCTACGCAACGTGGGCTACCACTTATGTACGGGCGAGCTGGCCGGACGTTGCCTCAACAGGAAGTTGCGAAAATCGGAAAAGGCACTCGCAGCCATGAAACCGCGGAAATTGTGGCCACTTAGGGGTTTTCGTAGCCTCGCGGGGCAGGACGGATACGGCCCAAAAAATACAGAAAAAATCAAGGGCGACCTACGCAATGCGGGCTACCACTTATGTACAGGTGAGCCAGACGTTGCCCTGGCATGAAGTTGAGAAAATCGGAAAAGGCACTCGCAGCCATGAAACTGTGGAAATTGTGACCACTTAGGGGTTTTCGTAGCTTCATAGGGTAGGCCGGATACGGCCCAAAAAATACAAAAAAAATCAAGGGCGACCTACGCAATGCGAGCTACCACTTATGTAAGGGCGAGCTGGCCAGACGTTGCCCCGGTATGAAGTTACGAAAATCGGAAAAGGCACTCGCGACCACGAAACCGCAGAAATTGTGGCAACTTAGGGGTATTCATAGCCCCACGGGGCAGGCCGGATATGGCCCAAAAAATGCGAAAAAAATCAAGGGCGACCTACACAATGCGGGCTACCACTTATGTATGGGCAAGCTAGCCAGACGTTGGCCCGGCATGAAGTTGCAAAAATCGGAAAAGGCACTCGCGGCCACGAAACATCTAATTTTTGACTGCCTGTTTGCTTGTTTCGTATGGCGTGTCATACAAACGGCGCTTCATGGTAGAATTTTCAAATTTGACGGCGAAATTATCAAATTTTAAAAAATCACCGGTCGCCCGATACTGGGGGATAGGGCCCACCATATTTGTATTTAATATTTGTTTTTAATTTTTTTCATATAATAAATGAGGAAAAAATAACCTGCTCTGAAAATGTCAGGAGGCACACTGCCCAAAGGTAAATATTGCACTAATATGGGGCGATCGCCCCATACCCAGGTGATATTTACCCTTTATAACCTTCGTTCTCGCTCGCGGCCTCGCAAAACTAGCAACGAAAGAAGAAGAAAGAAAAAAAGAGAGAAGGGAAGGAGAGGGAGGAAAAAATAAGTAGAGATTCAATCCAAAATGCCGTGGCGTGCAAGTGGAAAGGGAAAGGGGAAGGCGAAGGAAGAGGTAGGCGCTTCGGCGTGGCCGCGCAACATCGCGTACCAGGACCTCTTCATACCTTTCGGGGTTGTCCCACCGATGTGTCTGTGCGGAGATCCTTGCAGGCTCGTCCGCTCTTGGGATATTCCAACTTGGAAGAGGAGGTATTGGAAGTGCCACAACTACGAATTCGACCCGCCGGAGAAGAGCCTGAAGAATCGCCAGCTGGTAACAATCATACGTGTTTCGTAATATTTGTACATGAAACTTTGCTAATTTATTTTTCATGCAGTCGCCTCCGCTGCTGTGTGAATTTGAGCAGTAGTTTGATATGGAGATCGATCCCAAAGACCAAAGGCTCCTTGATCAAAGCATCCGAGACGAGGAGTTCAGACGGCAGCTTGAAACGTAGTGTGACGTGGCACGCGAGGAGGCAAGTCGAAAGGAAGCGGAGGAGAAGGAGGCCGAGAGAGAGAGGAAACGAGAGATGGCCCGTCATGCTAGAGAAGCCCCACTGGAGGCATGGGCCAAAGGGAAGTGGCCTCAATCCACTCAATAGACATGAAGTTGTAACCATTATTTTCCTTGTTCTTGATGCGCATCCTAGTTTTATGTCGTAATGAAGAGTGTGGTCTACTTTATTTTTCGTAGTAACTTCTAATCTGAGAAATCGTGGCCACTTAGTAGTTTTCCTAGCCTCACGGGGCCCACCGGATACGGCCCAAAAATTACAAAAAAAATCATGAGTAATCTACGCAATGTGGGCTAGCACTTATCTACGGGCGACCTGGCCGGGCGTTGCCCCGGCGCGAAGTTGGGAAAATCGGAAAAGGCACTCGCGGCCACGAAACCGTGAAAATCGTGGCCACTTAGGGGTTTTCCTAGCCTCGTGGAGGCCACTAGATACGGCCCAAAAATTATAAAAAAAATCACGAGTGATCTACGCAACGTGGGCTAGCACTTATCTATGGGCGACCTGGCCGGGCGTTGCCCCGGCGCGAAGTTGCAAAAATCGGAAAAGGCACTCGCGTTACTAATTAGGAAAGATAAGCTAAAAAAATGCAAACACTGAGTTCAAACTGTTATACAACATGGTGCTGAAGATAAAGAAATTACAAAAGTGTAGCTGTACAACAACTCAGTCACAACTACGCCTCCTGATCTGATTGGTGGGGTATGTGAGTGGCAACGGCGGACGGGCGGCCCTCCTAGGCCGGCCCTGCGGCGCAGGGGTAGTGTAGTCTGTCGGTGACTCGAATGTGTCATGGTGCGGTGCTCCCAGGAGCTGAGAGTGGCCGAGGTACTCGGTGGACAGGTACTGGGCCACGTCGAATGCTCTCTCCTCCTCGATGCGTCGTGAGTCGCGTCGTGAAAACACTACAGGGTCTGCTGGGCGTGAGGCAGATCGCCTCGTCACCCTAGTGTCGCCACTGCGGCTGTGCGGGAGGACACGAGGGCTCGTAGTGGCCGACATCGGGCCATGGGGGACGGCTACCTTGGGGAGGTGCGGGCACGGCTCCACTAGGAGGGGGAGGTGCTGGCCCAAGGGGACGTGGTGCGCTACGCTCGACGACGTCTCTGCTCCCCTGGTAGGTGGCCAGGCGACGTACCCGCCTCACCATGGCGTGGATTTGATCATAAGTTGAGCGGTGGTCATCGACAGTGATCTGGATGCCCGCGTCGAGGCGCGTCAACATGGACGTAGCCTCCTCCTCAACCTCCCCTAGCATATGTCCCTGCATGTAATGATAGGTTGATATGAGGTAATTTACATAAAAAAGATATACGTATAGAGATTCGATTATGGCACTTACCACATAGTTTTCCCTCTGGGACATCTGTGAAGGGTACGTGTCCAACACCGATGCCTGAACTACGACATACAGTGCTGGTGTGTACCCCACCCTGAGTCAAGTCTGCGGTGCGAACCACTCCATGTACTTCTCGTACATGGCATGGTCGACGCCAGTCTCGATGGCCGTGTCGAATCTCGCACCGCCCCATCTGCGCGTGCCATCGCACCATGCGATGCATGAACGGAGTGCCCAGTCTGAGACCCCATCCGGTTCATCCTGCAATGCAAAAACGGCAATTTACATACAACATGCATTCGCGGGAATGGTAGCGATGTGCTCGATGAGACGTACTTATGCGCGCCACGTGAGACAACGTGAGCAGCGGCAGGGGAAAGTCTGGAAAACGAATCGACGCGAAGACTTTCGGTGTGGCGAGTACTCCTCGACGCACAGGTCAAAGATGAGGACCCTACGTGTGAGCCAGACCGGATGGTCCCGCCAGCAAAGCTCGGAGAGCCCGTGAGGTGCTCGGACCTGGACATCGTACGTGTTGTACGGCGTCCACCTTACGTCTTCATCCTAGAGCCTGTCGAACTCCCGAACGAACTCGGGGTACGTCCTCCTGACCTGGTGGTGGGCGTGCAACCGCTGCGAAAATAAAAAGTAGTGCATGTTATGAAAGTGTCAAAATGGGGGATAAGATACAAGGGGGCATACCTGTTGCTGAACCCAGAAGAGGCCCATGGTGGGCCAGTCGATTGGGTGCTGGTGGTATAGAGCCTGTGAGTACGGCCTCGGGTCAACAACAGGCCTATCCACGAGGAAGCGCTCCCAGGACCACAGCTGCAGCAGTAGGACGCAACTCGTCAAGATCGCATTCTGCAACCCCTGAGAGATAGCCTCGCAAAGACCTCTGTACATGCACGCGAGCACGGTAGAGCCCCACGACCATTGCACCATCTATTTACAATGAGAAAGTTAGACATGTCCTGTCATAAGAGATTTTAGCGAAATGTGTTACCTGCTCCGCCGGGGTGTCGGCGATTGACCGGGCAAACTCGATCATGTGCCGGTCCACAGTGTCCCCGTGCGAGGATGGGAACAGGTACCAACCGAACAGTAGCAGTAGGTATGCCTCCAGGTGGTGTGCCAGGTCCTCCTCGTCGGCGTCCGGGTGGAGAAGCTTAGCCTACAGCATTCGGTACAATATTGTCAGCAGCTTAGCGCGTATCCGTTAAATTGCAATGAAGGAGGTACTAACTGTGAACTGGAGCAGCCATGCCTTCATCGGTCCGTGCCGCTCACCCAGCTTGAGGGGCACGTACGGTGCGGCCTCGGGGTGTCGCTGCACCTCGAGGAACCGCGCCTCTATCTGTGCATGCCACGTCACAAGGGCGTCATGCGGCACAACTGGAGGACCCGCACAGGGGAGTCTTAGGAGGTAAGACACATCCTGTAGCGTCGGAGCCATCTCTCCGTAGGGTAGGTGGAACGTGTGTGTCTCCGGTCTCCACCGATCCACGAGTGCGGTCAGCAGGGACCAGTCGTACCCGAACCGTGGGACGTGCGGGCTCTCTGCCGCAGCGTGTGTCTGCTCCACCATCCTGCAGAACGGAAGTAAACTGGCTTCTCATAACCTGCACGTAGTGTGTAGCGTTGTTAAAATTCCATTAACAGGTAAGTACATGTACATAAAAGAGTAGGAAAAATTGGCAACTTACTGTGGAACCCAGCGTGGGTCGATGCGAAGCAACTCGTTCGACACCCTAGACCGTAGTGTCGTCAGCTATCGGCCCTGAACTGCGGATTGTCCACCATCTGACCATAAAACACATTTACCACCCAAGTGGACAATAGATTGCGGTGTTTCTAGTCCGCTTCCTCTAGTTTGCAGTTATGCTCTATCACTATGGAACATTTCCAGTAGTCCGTCCACTTTCCCTTGTATGCATGCACCCGCCATAGGCATGAATCAACTACGCACTTCACGTTGTAGTCTTTTTTGCTGGACTTCACTACCCTGAATTACCGTCGAAGAGACATTGACTAGTACTTCACTGCATCCATCACAGCCTCCTTGTCTTTATATATGGCCCCCTGCGTGACCTCGTTCTCATGATACTCCCATGCATCTATGTTTCCTTCATTCATTGTTAGGTCTTCGAAATTATAATTAGCCCACGCACCAGGGACAGGCACCTCAAGAGTATTGTCCTTCTCGTCCAAGTGTTCGCCATCAGGAACTTCCTCATCCACATGGTCCTCCTCCTCCATCAAGTCAACTATGTGCCCCACCTCCTCCCCCTCGTCGGCCACCCCCCGTGCCTCCACGACTGTCTTCTCACCCCCCCCCCGATCCCCTCGCCACCGCCAACCTCGTGTCCCTCGTATCCGGGGTCCTCGCCACCTTCATCATCGCATTCTTGCATATCTGTCTTCCCCTCCTCCATAATATCTACCCCGACATCACGAACCTCCGACACCGATGGAGGTACCTGGTACCACTCTACCAGCAACATAAGCAGCCAGCCCCGCTCTAGGGCATACCCAACATAGCTCTTCCATGACGATGTCACGTTAATAGGAATCAACTCTCCATAAAAACAGTGTTGCGCACGGCTTACTACTGCTCTAACCCGCAGCCGAACACTCTAGGCATTCAAATTGAACATCCGAAACATCCACTCCAACAAACCCCTGTATGTCCTATCTCTCGGCCTAGATATACCCCGTATGACTGTTGAAAATGCTGACAAATCCACTCCATCCGGCCCCTGTGCTATCTCCCCATCTCCATAAAATATTTGAAAATACAATTTCTCCAACATGCTACCTACAACATTGGACCGAAAAATTCATCAGTTGTCCATCTAACCGCATCATGCATTACCATATAAATGTTACATTATATTGTCAATTTTTTCTCTACTAATTTCTAATGGTGCCTGACATTTCCAAATTTTTTTTACCCTACTAATTTCTAACGTAGCACGGTGCCTGACGATATGTTGCTAGCCTACCATATTTTTAAATATTACTCTAAAATACAATATATAAAACGTATGGTAATCATACTAACAAATCCGACTATAAATAAGTCATTCGACTACCCATTTTTCATTACGGAATTAATACTATATATTATTAATTTGTCTTAATCTTAAAACTACATATGTACATCTTATATCACACTTCCTTTAATTTTTACGTCACAATTTTTGAAACATTACCCGCGCAACATATGGCTAACCTACCATGTTTCATCATAATATTAAATTTCTACCACATTATATTTCTAAATATTGCCTAATAAATTATTTGCATAACAAAATTTCTACTACCGAATCCTACTACATTAAATTTCTAAATATTGCCTAATATTTCTACTACATTGAATCTCAACATTTCTAAATATTACATACTATACAATCCTAATATTTCTAAATATTACATTAAATTTCTAAATATTGCTTAATAGAAACTACCACATTAAATTTCTACATTTCTAAATACTAAATACTACACAATCCTAAAATTTCTAAATACTACACAATCCTAAATATTAAATACTATATACTTTACAATCTTAATATTTCTAAATACTACATTAAATTTCTAAATATTGCTTAATAAAACTACCACATTAAATTTCTACATTTCTAAATATTACACAATCCTAAAATTTCGAAATATTACATATAAAACTACCACGATTAATACTTTTTTCCTCTTTTTTTCCTCTCTCTTTTTTCCTCTCCTTCCTCTCCTCTTCTTTCTCGCAGCGCTCGGTGCCCTCTCTTGTTCGGTCGGTAAATGAGCACAGTGCTCAAGCTTTCACGCTTTAAAAGGCGCTTGTCGCCCCTGGTTTGGGTGATCGCCCCTTGCTCGGGCGACAGGCGCCACGTGGCGTTCGGTTGGACAGGCAACCGTTAGACGGCTGTTAGCAGAGGCACCTCTCGCCCCAGTATGGGGCGATCGCCCCGTACTGGGGCGACAGGCGGGTATTTTTGAAAAAAAAATTCCATCGATTAGTTTTGAAAAAAAGATTTAAAATAAATATTAAATAAAAAAATTCGCTATTTATTGATAGGCATCATGTACCTGGCCTTTTCATTGTTTTGCCCGACGAATGTCGGAACCACTTCAACAAGCATGATGGCAACCAGTTTCACAAACATAGGTGCTACGTACGTACATGATGTGTTTCTATATATTTCTGTGATAGTGTATGCTTACTGTGTTCCAGGTTATTTCGTATTGTTAGTTCCGATGTTTTGTATTTCTTTTTCCTCTTCAAAAATGCACGAAAACTGTCAAAAACTAAAGCCAGTTAAAAAATGGGAAAAGTATAAAAAAAATCGATAAAAAATTGTAAAAAAATGTTGTAAAAATTCAGTAAGGAAAAATAGGAAAACTGTACAAATATATATAAAAAGTACATAAAAACACGAAAAAATTCTGGTATGATCTCTTCTAAATATGGAAAAATTTCATCATGATCTTTGCTATATTTTAGACAATTGCAAGTTGTAAATTAGGCATTTAGCAATAATATATCAATAAATAATCTTTCATTTCAATACTCTCACATATCTATAACACCCCGGCACCCCGTGCCTCGAATGTTACCCTCTCTAGCACCAACAATTCCAAATCGCTAAGATTAAATAATAGCAAAACAAGCGAACAACTAGGAGGTTGTTCGACTTATTAAAAATTTCGGCAGTACCTCCCCTAAAACTAGGACATCCACTCAGCAGGCATAAAATATTTGCAGTTATAAGATATCATTCTAGCAGATCCTTAGTTAACCAATCACACATCTAATAGAAACTTTAATCAACTCCACCACATGACTATTACAGGACAGGAACTCATTAAACAAAACCACAGACAACCTTTTACAAGAATTCTTCACGAGCTATTAAGATCAGAATTATGAATCATTAGGATGGAACGGTGATGATGTGAACGTGATTGTGCTTCTACCCCCATCCATGCATGCCGGCTTCAAAACACCTACAAACATTAAATAACAAGCGTGAGTTCAAACTCGACAAAGTACGAGAATAACAATTCCAATTTATCAGAAGTAAAACAAGAGCTTGACTATAAGAGCAAGCAATACAATTGGAACAACCACCAGAAAATTACGCATTTATACCCAATTTAAGCAATAACTTGACCATAGAAAAAATTACCGCAATCAAGTCATCAACTCAATAACAAACCCATTCGACGTAAAAGTGGCATCACGTGGCTCTAATTCACTACGTCTTCCGACTCAAACACCCCTTGTTGCAACTCAAACCATTTTCATCGACTTTATTCGAGTTCAAAACTCAAATTTCACTCCACGATATTCATACAACATAACTAGCAAAGCAAAGAAAAGAAATGCGCCAATTCATCAATTCAATTCAATTCAATCTCCCCTTTTTGGTTTGAATCCATGACTCAACCTTCAATTACCATAATCACCATCTATATGACACACCATTTACCACAACACTCATTATGAAAGATGCAATGCACATGAATGCTCATTTCCATGCACGTACCGGTACTACCGAGTGCCCACCCGTCGGTGTGCACCCTCACGTCCCTTCCATCCCGTGGAAGGTGCCTACTCTTACTGTCTCGCTCCCATTCACCTCGATGAATGGGACTACGAGGTAGGACTTTCGTGTTCACTACGTGTGAACACAGAGGCCCACATCAGAATGGGTCGCCTCTTCCATTATGAATGCACAAATGTAATTTTCATGAATGAAATGCAACTTTTCATTCAATGCCAACACTAACATACCATAACCACATACATACACATAGCCAATTCTCACATTCATAAGTTGCGGTGGTACTAGTCTCATCCGATTCAACAACAAAACATGACAACACATTCTGGCGTTTACGTCATGCAATTAACACAATTAATTGCAAACTACAATTATAAGCATCTAATCGATTTGCACACATACTCAATTCCATTCCCCGACGCAGAGACACGATTAAGTACAACTCTTATAAATTAACCGCGAATATCCATGTACCCCATCCTAGTTAATCATCGCCAAGATTAACAAAGGTACAGTAAACTTACCGAGATGAAGGCTTACTAGTGACCACTCGAATCCAATAACTAATCATGTCCTCGAAGGGACGATCACCAATATAACTCATACTTGCCATAATCAATAGAAAATTAGCCATGAATAGATAAATAACAATAAACAATCCAATTGGGCACCCTTCTCGATGTACTTGCCTTTTACCGGAAGGAGTGGAGTGGCGCGAGAAAAGTGCTATGCACTCCCGAAACTGCTCCACCTGAAACAACTGTCGTAAAATGCTTTACCAACTATACTCTTTCAACAATACCCTACGCCTCCAACAGGCCCAAAAGGCTTATGCTATCAACTATGTATTATGCTAAGAAGATGCAATCAATCAACAAATAACATATAAACAACAACAGCTTCCCACTCAGCCATCCCTTTAAACATTCAAGAACTGTGACAAAAGCAATCTTCCAGGTTACGAACAAACAACAAGTTGTAGCGACATGATCTTATACACAAGTACATGATTAGTAAATAAATAGCTCCCAATCTAATTAGCATAAGAATATCCTGTAGACAATATAAGTCGAGTGTAACACGGAACCCTTTCGTACCTAAATCACCATGGGTAGCTTTACTCAACATTGAACAATGCAATACATCAATTTAAGCATAATGCAGCGATTAAGGAGACAATAAGGTGCCTTAAAAACATGATCTCCTATGCAATTTATCTCGACCTCTACATCAATATTAGCATGTATTCACTGCAAAATAAATGATTCTACACCACTCATTCAAAAAAGAAATCCTGCAAGAACAAGTCTACCCTCTGTCTTAAGCATGAATACATGAGGTCTCAATTGACCATACCATTCTCGGTTACTAAATGTCAGCACGACATCATTCATCTTACTGACTAAATATATAAGCATTTAACTATGATCCCGATAGCTTAGATCACGAGTATACAAAAATTAGATTCTTGAAACAAATAAACAACTCCTTGGCCAGTAGCACGCAGTCCTTATACAATAAAGACTAGCACAGGAGCATGCAGTAGAAACGTCAACTACCATAAGCTTAAGAAGTATAAACTTTTAAATAACTGGAACAAGCATCCACAATACTAAAGTTTATGCATCAGGAACTGTCCATACATCTCTAACATGTGAATAATAACCATTGGATGATTCAGTATGCTTGATAGTAGTTTCTTCATTACATACAGTTGGCAAAACTGTATTCTTTTACATTAATATGCACAAGACCAACACCGGAGTTCAGGTCCCTTGCATATCAAGGATTCAAATCAAGCACAAATCTTCCAAGCCTAACAACCAAAAATGCAAACCGATCATGAATTCCTAGTTCTGAAATGTCACCACTTACTACTGGACTAATATCAATCAAACTACCGTATCGAATCAGCCCAAACAAGGGCCACTACACGTGCATACCCCTCACAGCCATTTCATCGAACACATGGTGAGCAAGTATTGTGAAGCAAAGCAACCTATACCTTCACAAATCCAAGGAGGAGAAGGGAAGCACCCTGGCTTGAGGAAGAGAAGCGCCGGCTTGGGGCTCATCACCGCCAGGGACACTGACTCGGCCTTGAGGACGGCGGCAGGGGGAAGACTCACTGGAGGAGGGCTGCCGCCGCCAAGAGGGAGTTCAAGACCGCCACGACCATAGGGAGGAAGGAGGCGCCGCGCCACTACTGCTATCGCATTTTTGGAGGAGGCGACGGGCCAGAATCGGGAGAGCAAGACCGAGGGGGCCGAGGGGAGAAGGTGGAGGAAGATCGCCAAAGGAGAGAGCAAGATCGCTGGGAAATCGCTAGGGAGAGAGCAGGATGAGCACCGAGGAGTCGGCCGGTTGGAAAATGGGGAGATCAATTTGGAGGATCGGGGCGCTCGGCTGGAGGAGCCGGGCACTGGAGACCAGAATCAAGAAAGCGGGGTATTGGCGGGGTTGGGAAAATATCCTGCCCAGGGAGAAGCAATTGCAGCCACAAGAAAAGAGGAAGAGAGAGATTAGATGAAGGAATAGGTGGAGAGGGGAAATTCCCAAAAGACCCCTCCCCAAACCCAAAACTTTTAGCCCTAATCCTCCCGAATGGATCAACCACCCCTGAGAATAACTGCCAGACGGCCAAAACACTCTCGGCGGAAGGCCCAGAGATTGGAGCGAGACTTCGCAATATTACAATATCAATCCAACAAGTGCAAAAATAGGTGTTCACATAATCACATACCAATACCATTCACAATTTCACTACCATTCATACATGAACACTATTTACATTTTAATACCTTACAGAAATTGCTTGTATAAATAATTTGTAAGAAATTACTTATCGGGATCCGAATTTACCAATTTGAACCCTCTCTGTGTACCGCACTAGTCCAAAAATCACGCAAGTGCACACAGACTCAACATCGATAAATATTACAACCATACAAAGCGATAACATTATAAAGACTCTACTTGTTAAATATAACTAATAGTATAATCTTATGACCAATTTACATTATTAAGTCACGCAGGACTGAACTTTGAATAATAAACTAAGGCAATTCAGTGGAAATAAAAAGACGTAGACAACCCATCAGTTTACCACGGGCAACCGATAAGGCTCGAACCCTAAACTCTCGTGTCCTCTTGGTAATCCTTCTCCAAAACAGAGGTAGACTCCTCAACTTCTGATATTGTTGTTGGTAAGAGTGAGTACTTAAAAGCACTCAACAAGTTGTATACAAATGCAATTCTATATAACTATATGCAAGGCTTAGTCCAAAGGAATGGCTAACAAAGCTATTTTGCAATGAAGTGGCATTTATGAACAAGTACAATAAATAGATTGTAAAGACAATAAAACAAATAACAGTAAATAGTAATTTTAGTATTTTTCCAAGTAAACCAAGATTTCCTTTTCTAAGTTAAGTTTCCATCTTTCAATGGCAACTTGCCATCCCAACCAAAATTTTATTCAATTTAAATCTAAACCTTGACTGTAATTTTCGAGCTATGCTCAATACTGCGAGCACGGTTATCTGAATAGATTTACACTCTGCAAATGTTATGCACTTTACCCACATGATACAACTATACACCACAAAGGCGAGTGATTATAACAAAGCCTTAACAATGCTCTACCTTAATCTAGTACTACCCGCTGCGGTTTCAATACTGAAGGGTTAAACTGCCACAACAGGGTCCCCCTCTTGTACCATGTGAGTTAATTTATGAAATCGGGACTCACACCACTACTAGCAGTACCAAAGCTAAGACATTACAAATTAGTCAGCTAGGCTGTCCCATGTCAAACATGTGATTACATAATTGACTGAGGTTAAAGGCTTGCAAGGTTAAGTCCTTAGAGTGACTAGAGCAAGACTTTTGCATACCCTCTGCCATTCGGTCTACCTTGGCACACTACCCTTTGCCACTTACCCCAATCTAGGTGATTACCACCCCAGTTGATTACCAACCACCACGTGCTATCAATAAGTCATCATCGTTACATGACATCCCTCACTACTACAACTCAATATCATTATCGTGTGACAACAAGTGACACACCAATTCATAATCATGTTCTATATTCTATTAGTCAAGATTAAACTTTGATGATTTAAGTACATGTGATGACGTGGCATGGCTAAGCATCTAATACATCTAACCGACCCATGTTGATTTTAGTAGTAACTAACCATAATGAACCAATCTAGGATGACAATAGATCATAGTGTACAAATAACAAGGTAGAGTATAGATCAAATTGGTAGTATGGCTAAATCCTAATTTAATTTGAAACAGTTGTAAACATGAAATAATATGCAATAAGGTAAAAGCAAAGCAATAATTTTATAAACATGGGTTCAACATGATCAAAATATAACTTGTCTTAGAAACGGTCTTGCTCTTGTTCTTGCTCTAGAAGCTAGTCTTGAGTTGACGGATCTTCCTCGGATGCTTCGAGCAACTCAATATAGAGAGAAACTAAACTCCAAAAAATGAAATTAATTTCATCATTAAATAGATCTCAATTTTACAAATTTTTAGAAATTTGAATCACCCCAATCAGAGCTCGTATAAAGGAGAACGGGCTCTTGAAAGATTCAAAAAATTAAAAATCAGATAATTAGAAAATAAAATAATAAAATGAATTATTTTCTATTGAAAATTGCCCTTTATGATATCAGCATGACACCAGCATAGAAGTTATTTCAGTAGAAATATTTTTATTGGAAAATTTGGATTTATGATATCATCATGATGTCATTGTGACATCAGTGTTGGCTCAGGCCAATCACAGTGTGCCACACGTCCTTGGTGTATGTGTAATACCGCAAAATCATTTTTCCTGGGTTTTTGGCCGGAATTGTTTTTGTTTCTTTAAATCCAAGGATTTATTCGGAAGGGCAAAAGATTGGTCATCTCGCAGTTTTAAGAATCTTAACGATAAGTTTGGGATATGCCGAGCGCATATCGGAAAGGGAATTTCTCCGCGCCGTATTTTTTTTCTGCGACAAGTTTTACTCAAAGGATTTTCTTTCCGCCGTGAGTTTGAAATGTCAGTTTTTTTGGAGTATGTTGGTTGTGGTCTCTAGAATTGTTGAGTACTTTATAATTACCTTTTATTCTTTTCCCCCTAGCCCTTTTATTTAGTGCTTCACTTATTGGGTAATAAAAAGAAGAAAGGGGGGTAGCCAGCCGTTTTTTTTCTTTTCCCCAAATCCTCCAGCGCCAGCCACTCCCTCCCGACTCCAGTGCCCAGCCGCCGCCACCTCTGGCTCTCGCGCGTGCGCCCGCGCCCTCCCTGGCGTCACCGGCGCCACCTCATTCGCCCGCGCCTCGGCCGCCTCTGCCCCTCTGGTGCCGGCCGCGCCGCCCACCAGCGCCGCGTTGCGCCTCTGGCGCGCCTCGGCTTCGGCCACGGTTGTGCCTCCCTCGGCGCGCCTCACAGCTCGCCCGGCCCGCCCATCTTTGCTCCTCCGGCCGATTGCCTCCGGCCGACTCCGCCGTCGTCGCGCCCGGCCACCAGCCCTCGGCCTCGGCGCCTCCTCCGGCCTTGGCCCGCCTCGGCCGGCGTCTCCCGGGCCGTGTGACCTCTCCTCACCTCCCCCTTGGCCTTCTTCCCCATTCAAGAGAGAGACAAGGTATTGTTTTGGGTGTTTAATTCCTTGTGTATGCTAGGTGTTTGATGAAATGCCTAGAAGGTTTAGCTTATGGTATTGCAATGAGTTAAGTGTGCAAGTTTGAGGGATGGGCTTGGAAATGCGAGAGTCGGTGCATTGCTAATTTAGGTGCATTCCCTCTCTTCTACTGCTATTGATTGTGCCTTATTGATGTCATAAACCCATAAATGTTAGAATTGTAACTCTAAATTAAATTGCTTTCTCTTCTGATGCGGTGAACCATAGGCGAAATCGTCTTTGATTTATTTAAGTCATGTCTGGGAAACGGGAATCAATAATTCTATCATTTGAGCTTGTGTTGATTTATATTAAAGTAGACAACCGACACTAATGTTTGGCTGTGGCGAGGACTACTGGAGTAGATCACGCTTGTAGATAGCTCTGGTTGATGCAAACACTGTTGTCTGAGAATATTTAGGGTTTCGATAGAAATTGTGATCTTAAGCTATTGTGTAAAGTTTTGCTAGAGGTTGAATTAGAATCTTCCGAATGCGCAGATAAAGTGGGAGAATTTCTTGTAGATCATGATAATGTCTTCAAATGCTTAATTCGGATTTGAATTGAATTAATTATGAGAAGTTGAAGTGAGCTATCCAGTTTTAGTAAAAAAACGTTATGAGCTCGGTTCATTGAAAAATCTGGAGTTAATTGAATGTAATTGTGAATGTTTAGCTGATTTGAATTGAATGTTGAACTTTCTCACTCGCTATTGCTATTTCCAGGTAGTGGGTCTTCGAGGGTTGCCTCGACCCCACATCGCTCCGTCTGCAATAAAAAGGCAAGTGCATCCCCTAGAGCGTTATTAGAGTGTTAAATGTTTTGCTTGCGATAAGATTATGGAAATTCTAATAGTTTGGTTATGTTTAATAGCATATCTATAAGTTGTTCTTAGTATGATGATGAGGATGGATGAGTGTTAGCAATTGGAAAGTAAGCATCCAATTTCAGTTATTTCAATGCCTTATGAAGTGTACAAAGGAGTATGGTTATGTTGATGCGAATGATAAAGTGAGTAAATGATAATTTGCGTGTTTATATTCATGTTTGTGTCATGTTTATAACCATGTCATTTGCATTTGCGCATTCATTATAGAAGAGGCGACCAATGTTGATGTGGGTCTCTGTACTCACACGTAGTGAGTACAAAAGTCCTACCTCGTAGTCCTATCTACAGATGGGAGCGAGTCAGTAAGAGTAGGCCCCGCCACGGGATGGTTGGGAATGAAAGGGTGTACGCCGACGGGTGTGCACTCACCTATATCGGTATAGGCTAAAAGGTTGCATTTTAGGCATGAAAGCATAAAAGTATTTCATTGCATTGTGTGTTGAAATTTATAAATGTTGCTTGATGAGAATAGAAAGAACAGGTTGAGGATTGAGCCGGGGGCTCATCTAGAAATGATTACTGAGGCATTGGTAAGGTTTTATTACGTTTTCGAGTTGGGTGTGGAAAGTGGAGTTAGTTACTGCTTCCGTTACCGTATGATTTCAATTAAGCAATGGTTATGTTACAGGAGGAAGTAATTGTGTTTCTACGTTCTGAATTTATATGAATTCAAATTGTTTGCTTTATGTACGGATGTCAATTATAGGAATTGTTACTTTATGTCTTAAAGTAGTTGTAATTTTAGTCGAATTTCTTACTTTTCAGTTTGGTTGCACTTTGTTGAGTTTTGGACTCACGCTTGTTTGCTTTCTATTTTAGGTACCTTGAAGCTGGCTCGCTGGGATGGGAGTAGTAGCACGTACACGACTCCGGTCATCACCACCGCATTTAATTAATTTGTAATGCCTGGTTGTAAATAATGGTGTTGTAATGTGTTGCTCGTCGTGCTGGAGTTGTTAATTTCTATTTAGTTGTGTGATTGGTTATCTAAGGACCTGCTAGATGGTTTGATTCTATTTTAAGTGTTTGATATATTATATAACTGTTATTGCTCTTTTGTCTGTGAGTGGATGTCCTAGTTTTAGGGAGAGTCTTTTAAATTTTGTAAATTCGGTGGCTTAGTTTTAAACCAGTTTTAAGAGTCAGAGGTTAATTCCTGTCTTTTCACTAGAGGTGGCATTAGTTATTCAAAGTTTTGGTAGCATCCGTGGCGTGTTTAGCACCGGGGTGTTACAGTATGGATGCGGTCCACCAGCCTGCCTAGCTTGGTCCACCGTGAGCTTGGCTCACACCGCTTCACGTCACGTGGCCACCACGCTGCTGCTGGCGATTGCCCGTAACGCCACCCACAGCGACGCTCCCAATGGCCATCATGCGTCTTCGATCAGGACCATCTGTGGCAGATCCGACGGACGAGCTTACTAGCAAACAGTGAGTACGTGGTGCAATCCTAGATGCATGCTAAAGATCTAATGGTTGAAAGCTTTCCCGGTGAAAGTGGTGATGCGGCAATGGACTCCCACCGGAGATGAGGAAAAAGACGACTTGAACGGCACTCCAACGATGCTACGACGATGAGAGATGGCGGATCTGGTACGGTGCGGTTCGGTGAACTTAGGTCTGGAATTGGTGCGGCAGAAAATGGCTTAACAGCGGCGGATGAAGCGCTTGAATGATCGGCGGTTCTTGACGAACTTCAGCGAGCTTCTATGTGCAAACCACGACGACTCTAGCAAAACTAATCCGATCAACAGACGCGGCATGCACTGGCGATCATCGGAGGGGTGTTGCGGCGGCTTAAATAAGCCTCAATGTCTATTACTAGCTAGGAATTCATATCAACACGGCGGAGAAGTCCTCAGCGAACACGACGACACTGCTCTGAAACCTACGCAGACACAACGACCGTGCTCTGTCCAATGGCGAACGAACAGCCACGATACACCCTGATGTGGCACGATCCTGATGACCTTCAACAACTAATGGTTGAGATCAGGCGGAAACCCAAACCAATACACCTTGATCTCACACGTCCGATCAAGATCCAATGGTCTCTAGGCATTAGGGTTGCAGCTCTGAAAATGGCCATCCAATGCTGATCCGACGGCTCGCACCCAAGCTTCTAGAACTCGGGTTGGATGGGCTAACCTACCACACACAGTATTTTTATCCAAACCTTACTTTTATTTTATCTATAAATTAATTAGTTTTCTCAAAAGGCCAATATATATAATTTAAAATAAATTCAAATAAAATTTTAAAAAATCCAATAAATTCAAAAAATCCATAAAATACATAAATAACACAATAAATTAAATAAAAGGCAAAATTAGGATGTTACATTACTTGTGTCAAATTGCATGTTGTACAACAAAATAACTACAGAATATAACAAGTGGTATAGAGTACAACTTCCATACTAAAGTTTTGGTAGTCCAAGCATGCACACAATGAGAAGTTTTTCAATATTGGATAACAATAACATATTGCTACTAAATATTATTGAACAAATATTGGTACTTAATATATTTCAACAAATATTGCTACTAAATATAATTGAACAAATATTGTTACTAAAATATGTTTAAAAAATATTGCTACTAAATATAATTGAATAAATATTATTACTAAAATATGTTGAAGTAAATATTGCTACTTGACATACTTGAACAAATATTGCTACTAAATAACATTTTGAGTGTAATTTTTCATGTGGAGCAAGAAAACCGTACCATAAATACCAGCAAAAGAAAATAAATAGGTACAAATTAACACATTCCCTAAATGAAACGACTATAAATTGCATGTTCCCCTTTTAATAAGGGAAGAAATATCATTCATAATGCAAGGATTCAATTAAGAATTAATGCAAATATTTTATTGCCAAAATGAACACAGTACCACACAGCTTTTTTTCCCGATCAACAAAAACCATCTCCATTTATATAAAGAGACACACAATCTCTCCACCTTCCCACAGCACAAACTACATCTCTACAAACATTAGTTCAAACAAAACCCAATTCATCCAGCCGTACCATCTCTCCCTCCTAAAAGAGAATGTCCAAACTCACAATGATCTACCTGGTTCTCACCCTCCTATTCCTCTCCACCAGCATTCAAGCTCAAGAAGGTATGCGCACCACGTCCACATGATGTTATCAATTCATACATGCATACGTCTTACACATAGTTGATATCTCATTGTATAATTCGGATACATTTGTGTGTGAAGCTTCTTATGAATCAATATTTTTGAACGATCGAGATGACGAATAGAGAGGAGGTGAATAGTCACAAAATAAAATTTTCCCTCACTCAAAATACTCCAACTAAGACCTCAAAAAGATTATGCAAAAGAAATCAAATAAAATAAGATATTTGTTTTGGAAGGCCAATGCTACCGCTAGGAGATCGGTAGCACCGGACTGGGAAGGCTGGTAGCACCAAGCTTAAGTACACCAGCAAGAACATTATGAAATCAGCACGACTCAAAGATTAATTTAGAGAGATCTTTTGATTGGCTAGACAAAAACAAATAAAACTTGGTAGATGTGATTCTTGGGATATAAGAACTTATTCCAACCTTCAATAATAAGGATTGACTTCAAAATTCTAACCTTTTTACCTGAGAAGGACAAATACATCAAGTTTGTGGAAGAACTCAAGAATCCGATCTAAAACTTACTCGTGGGATTTTGATGATCAAGATGATCTTTGATAGCTTCCCACATGTCACAACAAATAAGAACACAAGTAAAAACTCCCACAAACGCGAATCACAAGATCATTCATTCAAGAACGCAAAATCGGTTTTCGCAAGAAACTTGCATCGATTTGCTTAGATGATTAGGATATGATCTAAAGAAGATTCATCCATCAATCATCATCATTGGCACAAGAACTAAAAGCAAGTAGAAGGAGGGGAGGCAAATCCAAATTGTGAGAATTTAAATGCTGAATTTAAGACATAAAGTAAATACATAATGTAAATTCAAGCATAGTTGGAATTGATTTGCATTTCAGAAAAGAAGGTTTACAAAGCCACACAACAAAGTGGGCAAAACTTAAAGGAGCACAAAAACCTCTAAAGTCTTCTTAAGGGAAGGCTATCCTTTCACCCTTATTTATACTATTCTTGAACTACCTACCACCCTTGGATGAGCCCCTCAACTCTAGAGCACTCATCAAGGGTTAGCATTAACCCACTCAACCAGCCATGCAAGAGTTAACCCAAAACCCACACACAAAATGGGTTTTCTAGCACGGTTTTCAAAGTACACTACTTAGACCCGCTAACTTATCAACTAGACAGCGATCCGACAGCCTTGATCCACACGGCATCTAGCTAGCATCATCTTCATTCCTTATCATCTTGGCTTGTACAAACTCCATCTCCGATCATCTTTTGGCGATTCTCAACCGTCTGGACTTCCGACATATCTCACCTAGTCCTGATCATCCTTCGTCTCATCTTGACCAAGCACCGTCGTCCTGCAACCATTAAAAACAAAGAATACCCATTACATAGAAATATCCAAAAATATATGTAATAATCCTCACAAAATCATTACATAAAACAATTTCGCTCAGAAAGCCCGGTGCTACCGTCCCTAGGCCGGTAGCACCGCCTATAGTAGGCTAGTGCTACCGCCGCTAGGCCGGTAGCACCGCTCTACTGCAACACACAAAAAACACCCTATTTGGAAATTTCACACCGGCCAAGAGGGCCAGTGCTACCGCTCCACCAGTAGCACCAGGCTGACATGGCCGGTAGCACCGGATCGTCTGACCCATAAAAACACCCTCTCTGGTTTTTTCGCACCGCACTGGAGTCCGTTGCTACTGCCAGGCTAGTACTACTGTGCTACCAAGGCTGGTAGCACCGAAAAAGACAACCAAATCTAAAATTTGCTTCAAATTGAAAATCCAATTCAAATCAAAACAAGCCAAGTTCAACTTCAGTTAAATTCTCATCACAAACATAGGCAAACCTTCACATGGTCTTTCAATTTTCACCGTGCATTTGATATTCTTTCTGATCATATCATTGTTTAAATTGTTTCTGTGCAGCTTTTCAAGGAGTGAGGGAAGCAGACAACTCTGCAGTATATGCACCGGTAGGCCGCGATAAGGACCTACCACTGTTACACCAGAATGCAACACCGGCCGCCATTACGTTGAAGTACTGTGACAGCGATTGCAAATGCTGCCCCGACAATGATCCGACCAAATGCGTGTCGTCGTGCTGTATGTCCAAGACCTGCACTGACCCAAGCAGTTGCGTCTCAACTTTGTTGCAGTGCGGCTGTGACAATTGCGGTTTCTAGATGTGCCTAGAACTAATAAAGCAAGAAACATTTTATGTTCTAATAATTATATCCGTCTATCGTGCGACAATTGCGTCTATTGGCGACAATTGCAGTGGTTAAATGTGCCCAGAACTAGTCACTGCAATTGTCACATCTTATTATTCTTACTCTATCCGGCTATCGGCTGTGACAATTGCGTCTCAACATATATGCATGTCTTACCAAGTATGAACAAATAACATGGTTACTTCGCTGGGCCCTTAATTTCTTGTAGTCATCAAGCCCATACTCTGTCATTAGGATTAATCTGAGTGCACTAACACCGTGTGATACCTACAGTTTCACGGATGGTTTTGAACTAAAACCGATCACAACACTAAGGATAAGCTCGGGCAGAGAGGCCAGCCCCAGTCTCCGGAAATCGTAGCCTCCCGCACGAGCCGCACCTCCTCCACCCCGACATTGTCAGTCTCAGAGATAGCCAAAGGAAGAAGAAGAACAGTGAAGTCTGCAAGGAGTATACCGGTCGGCGGGTTCAATTCAGTGACGTTCAACGGCTGATGATGATCATAGATGAGAAGAAGCTTGAGCTAGAAGATAGCAAATAGTTTACCGATAACACTGTAGCTTTCACACCTTGTCGTTAGTCCCATTTTACTTTTGAGTTGCTCTGTTAATTTGATAGTACCGTCAGAATTAAGCATTGTAAAACCCTTGGGTATAAACCCAGTTATGGTGGAGAAATGCAAGGATATCAATTCTGCATATTCTAGAGTATCTTGGGGATTTCGTTCCCAAGTTCTAGTCGGACCCGGACTGGGTCCTAACAATTTTGGTATCAGAGCGAGTTCTTCCTTGGCAAATCGATCTAAGGTGCAGCAGAGTTAGATTGGAGGTTGGCTGTGCCGTAAAATCCCTCAATCTAGCGAGCGAAAGGTGGATGTCGCAGAGCGTGGGATCTTGTAGAGTGCTGGTAGAAGGAGAAGCAGAGATGGATACAAAAAAGGAGATAGAAAGGATTCAAGATCGACTGTCAGATTTGGAATCACTCAAATCAGATTAGCAGAGATCAAAGCCTTCCTAGTGAGTCATTCTTTTTGGGTAGTTGATCCAATCGGGAATTCGGTTACCACGACAGCTTTAAAAGGTATAGCTTCTCATGCTCCTATGAATTTGAGTCAGACTGTAGCTACTATGACCCAAATTTCTACCAAGTTGAGTACACCCATTTAATTAGATTCCCAGATGATGTTGTACCCAGCCAATTTTTACCCCTGCAATTAGGACATCATCTCAAGTTAATCTGCGAGCTTATGGAGGAATGGTAGCAACTGGAATTAACCCAGCTATGTTGCCCCAACCATCAAGTCCGTACATGCTGATGGGATCTGAGTATAGGGGGTACAATCAACCAATTCCATCATACAATTACCCAATTTTGGCACCACCTCTGAATCAGGAAGCAGTATATGGGAGTGAGGGATTTACATAGGCATAACATTTTCTAGGGGTTCAGGTGTATGATGCTCAAAGGAACAATTACTAGGGTGATAGTCACAGTCCACATCCTTATGCAGAAGTAGTGATTAGGGGACCAAAACTAGAACTAACTCTGTTTGCTGGGGAAAATCCAATGGGCTGGATTGAACAATGTGAACAATTCTTTGAAATGGCAGGAACTCCAGCAAAACAGTGGGTGAATCTGGCTACTGGACATCTAACATGGAGGGCACATACTTGGTTTAAAGGCTTAGGAATTGCCTGGCCATTGTTACAAAATATTAAACATCTGAGTTCTCTTGGAAAGTATATTGATTATTTTGAGAAATGTATGGAAATGGTTAAAAGGGACTACCCATATCTACAAGAAACATATCTCTTAAGCTATTTTATTGGGGGGCTCAAGGATGAGATTAAACGTGATGTAAGTAGCCATCAACCAAAAGGGCTTTTAGAAGCTTACTGGTATGCCAACTAGAAGAAAAGGCAGTTTTGGCGAAAAGGGCTTAGCAAAATGGAGGTAGTTCAAAATTCAAGATGCAGACCCCTAGACTAAAATCAATCACTCAGAAAATGACCATTGTTGGTGGTATTGACAATCAAAAGAGGATTAACACAATTTTTTTTGGGATAAAGGAAGCTTTTATTAATCAAGAACGTTACATCGAGAAGATACAAAGTCCTTGGAACTACTCCCGACCTGTGCTTAACAAGAAGCACACAGCCTAAAAACAAAACAAAGACTAACACAAATACTCTAGATACTAGCAATCCTCAAACTAGACTGCCACCCATGATCCTGGACAAAGAAAGCCGTGGCCACCTGAAACAACCGTTGCGTAGCCTCCACCATAATAGGTCGCAATTCCGGCTTCTGCAGCACAGCCCATGTACGCAACCAGTGGGAGATAACAAAAATAACCTGCAAAGGGGATGAGATTGATTTCCTTTCAAAAACAATGTCATTCCTGGTTAACCAAATGGCCCAGCAAATGGTTGCGGCCCCTAACAACACAATATTTTTAAGATCCGTCGCAAAACGACCAAGCCAACATCCAAACATCTGAGCAGCACTAAAAGGTCTATCGATGCCAAACGCTAAAAACAAAAACCCCAAACCATACGAGCAAAATGACAGTGAAAGAACAAATGCCTAATTGTCTCCATTTCGTGACAAAAGCAACATATTTTACTACCCTGCTAATTACGTTTTGCCAAATTATCCTTGGTCAACAGAACTCCTCTTCGAAGGTACCACAAAAACACTTTAATTTTAAGTGGGGCTTTTAACTTCCATAAACGTGTATCTAAATTAGAAACATCGCTTTTGATCAACGCCAAGTAATGCGACTTCACTGAGAATTCTTCAGATTGACACAAATTCCAATGAAATTCGTCATCGGCCTGCGTCAGATGTAAATTGATGATACGTGAAAGCAAATCATTCCACGCCACCAACTTAAATCCAATCAATGACCATCTCCAAGTTATATTTGGTGGAGAGGTCATAAGAACTTCAGCAATAATTATGTATTTCTTCCTTGTGATACTATATAACCCAAGGTATTGATCTTTTAAAGCACTGCAACCAAGCCAAATGTCTTCCCAGAATCTCACCTGAGATCCATTATTAATTGTGAAAGTGCCAAAGTGAAGGAAATCTCGTTTTACCTTCATCAAACCGACTAAATCGAGTCGCTGGTTTCCATTCAACTTGCACAAAATAGACCCCAGGCCATCATCTCAACTGCAAGGTGAAGAAAGCCCTACATACCGTACTGATGCATGGCGATGAGGAAGAAATTAGAGATGAGGAGAATGAAGGAATGGTTGAGCAAGGTTTTCTGACTGCTCCTAGGAGTCCAACTTGAGTGGAACAAACTGAGAACGAAGACCAACTCATGCAAATATTTGCTTATGCAGCTCATGGCACCTCAGGTCCTGTAACCTTTTCATTGGTTGTGAGTATAGGCAATAAACAGGCAGTTGTTTTGGTGGATAGTGGAAGAACAAATTTCTTCATGGTCTATGAATATGCAGAAAGAAATGGATATGCTCTAAGTTTTATGCCTACTAAGAAGGCCACAGTAGTAGGTGGGGGAAAGTTAACTTCTAATGCCAAAGTGGTTGGACTTCAATATGAAATACAAAACAAAGCTTTTGCCACCACCATTAAATCACTAAATCTGGGTAATTATGACATCATTCTTGGTGTAGACTAGATATATGAACATAGTCCCATCATATTAGACCTGAAGAAGAAACTGCTCACAATAAAAAAGGAGGGGCAGTTTATTCAGATTTCATATTATACTCAACCAACTTCAAACTTTAATATTAATACTGATCAATTACATAAAATGGTTTAGAAGGGAGCAGGGGAATGTTTTATCCAAAGCAATCTATTAGATAATGAACACAAGAGTGATGAGAATCTGGTGCATCCAGAAATTGTTGAAATTCTTGGCCAGTATGCAGAGATATTTGCTGAAAGGGATGGATTACCACCTAGAAGGGATTGTGATCATCACATCCATTTGAAAGCAGCAGTTGAACCTCCAAACCTGAGACCACACCGAATTCCTCATTATCAAAGAGATTCCCTAGAAGAGAAAATCAATAACTTACTGTCAAATAGAGAGATACGTCCAAGTACTAGCCCTTATTCTTCTCCTGTTGTCATGGTAAGAAAAAAAGATGGAGCATGGAGAATGTGTGTAGATTTCAGACAACTGAATTCAGTGATGTTAAGAACAAATTTCCAATGCAAGTGATTGAAGATTTATTGGATGAACTGCATAGAGCAACCACATTTTCCAAACTAGATTTAAGGGCTGGTTATCATCAGATAAGGATGAGGGATGAACATATACCCAAAACAGTTTTTAGAATTCATTTGGGTCATTATAAATATACAATCATGCCATTTGGGCTGTCCAATGCATCTCCTACATTTTAGGCTTTAATGAATCAGATTTTTGCTCATTATTTGAGAAAATTTATTTTGGTTTTCTTTGATGATATACTCATTTATAGCAAAAACATGGCAGAACATAAGGAGCATCATAGTACTGCTTTAAGGGTGTTGAAGGAAATCCAGTTAGTAGCAAAGAGAAGTGTATTTTTGCTGTTGACACCATAGAATATCTTGGGCACATCATCAGTCTAGCATGGGTTCAACTGACCCAAAAAAAATTGCAGATGTTGTTAACTGGCCAAAACTAGACAATATCATCAAGGTGAGAGGATTTTTGGGTTTAACTGGCTATTACAGAAAATTTGTCAAAGGCTATATTTAGATATGAAGGACTTTGTTTGATATGCTGAAAATGAATAATTTCAATTGGGGACAAGTGCAAACTAATGCTTTTGAAAAGTTAAAGTAGATTATGACCACTTGTCCAAGATACTAGCTCTTCCAAATTTTGGTGAACCATTTCATTTGGAAATTGATGTAAGTGGCACAGAATTGGGGTGTATTAATGCGATCTAGAAGACCCATAGCATATTTTAGTAAGGCATTGGAAGTGGCGCTTTGGGTAAATCCATCTATGACAAAGAGGCAATGGCAATATTAGAAGCTCTTAAGAAATGGAGGCATTTTCTGCTGGGAAACACTGTCATTATCAAAATCGATCAGCAAAGTCTCAAGTTTGTTACCACTCAGAGATTAGTTGAAGGCATCCAACACAAATTGATGTTGAAGTTGTTAGAGTTTGATTACAAAATCGAGTATAAAAGGGGAAAAGAAAAGAAAGCTGCTGATGCATTGTTAAGGAAGGATCATCAAACTTTAAATGGAGAATCTTGTATGGCTGTTGCTTATGTGCTTCTAGATTGGATTGAAGATGTCAAAGGTAGTTATGTGAATGATGCTAAAGTGGCAGAAATTCAGAGTGATATCCATGACCAACCAAGCACTGAATGTAAGTATAAAATGGAAGCTGATATACTCAAATACAAGGGAAGAATATATGTGGAGGAATAAAATGACATCAGATCCTAGCTGTTAAAGACATTCCATCAGTCTACTTTTGGAGGACATTCAGGGGTAAAAGCCACCTACCATAGATTGAAGAAATTGTTCTGTTGGTGGTATGGGCGCGGCTCCTGAGGAAGTAGCCATGTGCCGTCTTGTGAATCGGTTGCCCGTCGTGGCGGCGGCGCCAATAGAAGGAGCAACACCGCAAGGAAAAGGGGGAAGAAGGGAACGACAATATGTGATGAAAGGCAACAAGTATTCCCGCTTGCCCTTTATTTTTTTTTACGTGGTCAGATATATGCAGCCCAACTAAACATGGCAACTCCTTAAACATAGGAAAGACAATCCTTATCTATCTGCTAGACAATCCTTATCTATCTGCTAATACCGAAACCAAGATAACTACCAATTCAATCTTTAACCCTAGCTAGATAACATTGGGTCAGGATGGGTGCGGCGTGTATATACCGCACTGTCAAACCTGACATCTCTCCCCTCCTCCAAAAATAGCTCGTCCTCGAGCTGGAACTCCGGGTACTGCGGCTAAAATGTACTAACATACTCCCAAGTAGCGTGTGAAGCCGGTTGATCCTTCCAGTGTATAAGAACCTGACGCTGGCCGCGGACAACACGCCCACGAAGTGCCTGCTCTGGAATTGGCACAGCCTGACCATGGATGAGCTGAGGCAGCGGAGTGGGAACTGGAGGGGGTGTGCCATGAAATTTCTTCAAGAGGCCCACATGAAACACATCATGAATGCGCGTCCCGGGAGGAAGACGAAGACGATAGGCGACCGATCCAATGCGTTCAGTCACCTGATAAGGCCCATAGAAACGGGGACTCAGTTTGCCATGTTGCATGGTTGGTAAGGATGAAGCAGGGCACTGAGCGATGCGGAGCCAAACCCAGTCATCAACCTCAAAAGTGACCTCCCGATGAGAACGATTGTAGTAAGCAGCGGCAGTAGCTTGGGCTTGAAGAAGACGTTCACGAATTTCAGCTAAAAACTCATCACGGTCAAGCATTTAGGACTCCACAGCTGGTGTTCGGGCTTCACCTTTCACAATGGAGCGGAGACTGGGCGGATCTCGACCATACACGACACGGAAGGGCGTCGTCTTCAAGGATGATTGGAATTATGTGTTATAACAGTATTCAGCCCACGGAAGCCATCGAAGCCATTGTTTCTGACGATCTCCGCAAAGCACCTCAAGTACATGGCAATAATTTTGTTTGTAACCTTAGATTGGCCGTCCGATTGAGGATGATAGGCCGAGCTCATGTGTAAACGGACACCAGCCAACTGAAAAAGCTCCTGCCAGAAGGAACTGGTGAAGACCACGTCACGATCAGTGACAATAGATGCTGGAATCCCATGCAAACGAACCACATTATCAAAGAAAACACGGTTCACGGGTGCTGCTGTATAAGGATGAGCCAGGGGAAGGAAATGCGTCGCCTTAGAGAAACGATCCACCACGGTCAGGATAACTGTTTTGCCACCAGATTTTGGAAGGCCCTCAATAAAATCCATAGCAATATCTGCCCACACGACCTGGGGAATGACAAGCGACTGAAGAAATCCTGCCGGATGAAGATGCTCTGTCTTGTTGCGCTGACAAGTCGGGCAAGCTCGAATGTACTCCTGAATAAAATGGCGAACGCGAGGGATATGAAAGTCCGTGCGTACTCGATGAAGTGTCTTCTGAACCCCTTCGTGGCCCATGGTACGACAAGCTGCCACAATGGTGGTCACAAATGGAGAGGAGGCCGGAATGAAAATGCGGCCTTTGTAGAGAATTAATTCATCACAAACAGACCAAGGTGTCGAGAGACGCCCCTCACGAATGGCGGCCAGTGTGGATGCCCATTCGGCCACTGATGGCAAGTCACAGCGGAGGTCGTCAAAGAAGGTCAGAGATGGCACCGAGATGGCCTGCAAGGAAACCGTTGGTGCTTGGCTATCACGTGCTCATAGGCTGCCAGTTTGGCATGACGGGCAGCGATCGGCTGACTGTAGAAAGCGATAGGCCCTGCGCCTTGGTGAAGGACTGCACCGAAGCCCGACCCAGAGGCATCGCATTCAATAATGAATGGACGGCCGAAGTCTGGAAGTTTGAGCACGAGGGCAGACGCCAGGGCTGGCTTGAGCGTAGAAAAGGCCTGATCAGCTTTCGGACTCCATGTGAATGCCTCCTTACGCAGTAAGCGAGTAAGGGGCGCAGCAATGGCGCCGTAGTTCTGGATGAAGCGTCTGTAGTAGTCGGCCAAGCCAAGAAAAGCATGGACTGTGCAGACGGTTGTAGGGGTTGGCCAATCCTCCACGGCCTCCACCTTCTGCCGGTCCATAGAAACGCCCTCCGCCGAGATGACATGACCGAGATAGGCCATGGAGGAGGTCCCAAAGGAACACTTGGAACGCTTCAACACTAATCTATGACGAGATAGTTCCTGTAATACCAGCCGCACATGACAGAGATGTTCGGCCCACGACGGACTGTAAATAAGGATGTCATCAAAGAAAACAAGCACAAAGCGGCGAAGAAACGGCCCCAAGACGTCGTTCATGAGGGCCTGGAATGTGGCGGGTGCGTTGGAAAGCCCAAAGGGCATGACCAGGAACTCAAAATGGCCGTGGTGGGTACGGAAGGCTATCTTGTGGATATCATCTGGGTGCATGCACACCTGATGGTACCCCGATCGAAGGTCGAGCTTGGTGAAGAAATTGGCGCCCTTCAGTTCATCCAAAAGCTCTTCCACCACAAGAATCGAAAATTTGTCTTTGACTGTCTTGTCATTGAGGGCATGGTAGTCGACGCAAAATCACCATGAATCATCCTTCTTCCGGACGAGCAACACCGGTGCTGAGAACGCTGAGGTGCTAACACGGCTGATACCTTGCTGCAACATCTCACAGCACTGTGCTTTGAGTTCATCCTTTTGCAATTGGGGATAGCGGTATGGTCGCACTGCTACTGCATCGGTACCCTGCGTCAGATGAATCCTGTGGTCATAGGTGCGCGGGGGAGGAAGGCCTCCATTAGGTCCGGTGCTACTGCTGCTATTAGTGATTTGAGGGCTGGCTGACATGCCGTCACTCCCTGAATAAGGTGCTGGTCATTACCATGCCAGAAAGACATTGTCAGCTCCTGGAAGTCCCATGTAATAGGTCCCAACGTCCGCAGCCATTGAATGCCAAGGACGAGATCAACGCCAGGGAGTGGAAGGGTATAGCAGTTGTCGACGATCGGGATCGCCAACCGCAAGAAATGAGATGGGGGATCAGTATGATGCGGGACCTGAGCTGCGCTTCGCTCAGACGGAGGAAAAGAGTAGACGTGGTGATGGTCGGAGCAAGACAACAACAAGCGTGAGACCGAGATTTATACTGGTTCGAGCCCCTGTGGAGGTAATAGCTCCACTCCAGTCGCCTTCCGGCAGTTTTCTTGGCTATTTCTAAGTACAATGGTGTGTTACAGCTCAAGCTTAACAATGGCTATGTCTAAGCTCGAGCTATGGCGTGTTGTGTGTTGTCTTCGTGTGTCCCCAAAAGACTGTGCATCCTTGGTCTTTATACCTCCTCTGCATGCAACGGACGGGAGAGATTCCCGAGAAGTGGCCTTCATGCACGTTGAGGGCTGGCAGTAACCGCTCCGAACTTGTTGCACGCACCTGCTCCTACCCCACGACCTGCGCCTTGGGTAACCGCCGGTCAAATGCTTGATGCGAAATCCAAGGGTGGACTACGGCTCCGAGCAAGGGCCCGCCTGAGCTCGAGGTCGAGCGGGGCCGTGCTCGGGTCCAGCGCGCTCTAGGTTGAGCTCTCGGCACGCACCCAGGTCGTGGCCGGGGGCCTCCCGAGCTCGGGGGATCCATTGACCATGCGCCAGCCGGTCAAGTGACGCCTAGCCCTCGTCAGCTAGCCCCCGAGGCTTAAGGTCGTGGCCGGAAAACGGGCCGACCTTGAGTCTCTATAGTCGGGCCCGATTCCCAGAATTCTCTTGAGGTCGAGGTCGGGCGGAAATGTAACGCCAGTCATGCGAGTGCTTACACTGGTGCCTCTTGATCTCCGGAACCTGACGGATGCAAGCGGTTGGCGACACTGCGTGTCTCAAACCGCAGCCGAGCCTTAATTGCTCTGTCAAATCATGGCGTCGCCCTTCAAGCACCGTGGACTGTTTCAACGCATACAGCCTTTAAACTGAAACCGCAGCTGTCTGCTTGAGAAAACTCCCGACGGCGCCCTTCCTCTTCCAAGCCTCCTTGCCCAAGCGAAAATCTCCTCCCCCACCTTCGACCAAAATCGACGCGATCGCCATGGCCAAGCTAGGGAGGAGCACGTTGTCGTCCGCAAGGATGAAGGAACTTGAGGCCACAGGACTTTCGATCCATTCAGTATGGCGGTACGCGAACAACGAGACCGAACCGCATCCCAAGGACGACGAGATCGCTTGCACCGAGCACTATGTCCTCTTGACTGCGGACCGGGAGAGCGAGTTCGCCGCGAGGTCCTCTCCAGTGCGACATCGAGCTCATCAACCCAGTGCCAATTCATTCTCCTTCTCACCATCTTCTCCCATCTATGCGAGGGATTCCTAGGGATCCTTCTGACCCCCTCGCTCTTCTTCCGGTACTTCAGCCTCTTCCGCTCCGGGAAGGACCCCGTGGTCGGATGCCTCTACTTTTGGCAACGTGTCGGGCTCAAGTGGTCCTTCCTCAAGTTCCAACCTCGGGACTCCCTCGGCCCGTGGTCCGAGCGGTGGTTCTACCTGAAGAGGGGCGAGGTCGGCCTGTGTGTCTGAGGGCCCCATTCCGGGAAGAAGGAGACCCCGGAGGCGGACGACCTCGAGGTCGATGAGGAAGCCATCGCCCTCATACACATTTGTGCCATGCGTGGCCTCAACAGGCAGGCGATTGCCAACGACTTTCTGCGGAATCGCGTGTCCCCTCTTCAGAGGAGGATGCACCCATTTTACGAGATCCAGGGGCGCGACGACCCGACCCGCGGGGGCGCGTCCGGTAAGCCTTCTTGCCCCAAGGTCTTTCTCGAGTACACCTTTCGATCCTTCCTGACGGCCGCTTTTTTGCAATACGAAGGAATCCGGTCGCTTCGGGATGATTGAGATGTTTGGGAAGCTGGCGCACGAGTACGTCATTGGCGACCCCGTCCCGAAGAACGTGCTCCGTCGAAAGGCCGAGGTAAGCCATCCGACCAAGCGCTCGAGTCATGCGCCCACGAGCCCCTTCTTGAGCTTCGCTTGCTCGTAGGATCACCAGGAGTTGTTGGAGACGGCCAGGAGGATGCTCCCGCTTCCCGGCGGGGGCAAGGGCAAGAAAGGGAGGAGGAGACCTCCCCCTACTGGAGCAGGCCACCCGGAGGCGAAGAAGTGCCACGTCGAGTGGGGGGACCACGCCACGGTAAGGATCCCACCGGTCGAGCCCCCGATCTCGTGCTTATGTGCCTTGCTGGTTTGACGCGTTCTCCTCTTTACAGCAGCAGAGCGCGGCGGCCGCCGCCAGGACCTTGAGCCCACCCCGGCTCCGGGACCTCAAGCTCGGGGCCCCGCCGCAGCGGATGGCGTGGAGCCAAGACGGCCCGAGACACCGGTTGTCGCGGACACGCAAGCGCAATGCCCCATCAGCCTTGGGGCAACAAGACCTTCGCCAACCCTCAACGAGGCGGAGGCTGGCGACCTAGGTAAATTCCCTTGCTCAGATCTTCTTGTCTTCCCGCATCTTTCGGCTTAGTGTATGTTTTTGATCGCAGACTTTGAGCACCGAGCTCGAAACTTACTGTTTGACGATGGGCATTATCCGTATGCAGTCCGAGTCCGAGGAGGAGGACACCTTCGAGTTGGTCCCGCGCCGGCCTTCACACCCGACGCTTAGACCAAGAGGAAATGTGCGGCGCACGAAGGTCGTGAAAGAAGGGGTCCCGGACAAAAAGAACTGTACCGACACAAGTGGCAGCAGACATAAAGAGCGAGAATAAACGAACAACTTTATTGAAATTTAAGGTATAGAAGTTACACATAAAACTTGCGAAGCTGATCTATGTTCCACGAGCTAGAGAGCTCTCTGCCGTCGGGCATCGCTAGCCGGTAAGCCCCCGTGCGATCTGTTGAAACGACTCTGTAGGGGCCCTCCCACCGTGGGGATAACTTGTTGGTGTTGGACGAGCCTTGAATCCGTCTCAGGGCTAGGTCCCCAACAAGGAGCTTCCTAGGTCATACCGACCGAGACGCATATCTGCGAAGAGCTTGCAGGTAGTGCGTTGATCATAACAATGCACGACATCTTACTTCTTCTGCGAGGGTAAGGTCGAGAGACCGCTCGTGCTCGAAGTCGACTTGGTTGACCAAGCTGACCCTAGCAGAGCCCAGCGTAACCTCGGGAGGCAGGACGGCTTCGGTACCAAACACGAGCTGGAAGGGTTTGCACCCTGTGGCTCGGCTTGTCGTGGTACAAATAGACCACAGGACGGTGGGAAGCTCGTCCACCCAGGTCTTACCGCAGCGTTCGAGCTCATCTGCGACTCGTTTCTTGATGCCCTGGACGATTTGCCCGTTGGCGCGTTCCGCTGCCCCATTGCTCTAGGGGTGAGCCACCGAAGCGAAGCACACTTTGATGCCGAGTTCCTCGCAAAACTCCTGGAACAACTCACTGGTAAACTGAGTACCGTTGTTAGTGATAATCTTGTATGAAACCCCGTACCTGGTGACCACGAACAAGCGGAAGAAACGAACGGCTGCCCGAGTAGTGATGGTCGAGACTGGTTCAGCTTCGATCCACTTGGTGAAGGTGTCGATGGCCACGAACAGAAATTTCATTCCCCCGACCGCCTGAGGAAAAGGGCCGAGGATATCCAGCCCGAGGTCGAGAAAGGCCAGGCGAGCGGGATGGTCTGAAGGGCGTATGCCGGCTGGTGCGACTTCCTGGCGTGGAACTGGCATGCTCGGCAGGTGCGGATGATATCACGAGCATCTCCGGCCGTTGGCGATGAGTACCCCATGCAGAAGGCCTTGCCGACCATCGTCCTGTATGAAGAGTGTGCTCCACAGAGGCCTGAGTGAATGTCGTTTAATAGGTACTTACCCTCCTTCGCAGAAATACACCGAGTCAGGACACCGGAAACATTCCGCCTGTAGAGCATGCCGTCCACGAGTGTGTACAAGCTCACCGTCGCTTGATCCTGCTCCTCTCGGCAGGGTCGGGTGGCAGGTCGCCCCTTGCAAGGAAATTGTAGATGGGCTCGGCCCAAGAGGGGATACTTTCGACCACAGCGAGCATGACCTCTTGATCGGAGATCGATGGGGCCAGCCGTCTCGTGATGACGTCCGGGGATATCGTCATCGGAGGAGCCGAGCTTGGAGAGAAATCCTCTTTGAGTTGTCCCTCTGGGGATGTGCTGAGCTCAAGTTCGGAACCACTTCTCCATCTTGGCGCACCTCGGCGCAGGTACTTTGCCATCGAATCTCCCGAGCATTGGTAGTCCTTATTGAACTGGTTGATGACGAGCTAGGAGTCGCCCTTCATGACCAGCCGGCGCACGCCCAACGCCTTGCAAGCCCGTAAGCCCGCCAAGAGGGCTTCATACTCCACCACATTGTTGGTCGCTGAAACCCAAGCGGACCACGACCTTAGCCGTCGCTTTGAGGTAAGGATAGAGATCCACCAGCGCTTGAAGGACCTTGAGCCGTCGAAGAACATGACCCAGGGCTTCTCCTCCTCGACCTTAAGCTCGGGAGCGGGTTGCGACGTCTGCTCGACCACGAAGTCGGCGAGCACTTGCGACTTTATGGCCGTTCGGGCCACGACCTGGACGTCGAACGCCGCCAGCTCCATGGCCCATTTGGCGATTCGTCCGCCACTCTCTGGGTTCCTCAGGATGTTTCCGAGCGGAAATTTGCTCGGGACGACCACAGTGTGCGCCTGGAAGTAGTGCCGGAGCTTGCGCAAAGACATGAGGAGAGCATACAACAACTTCTGTACCTGCGGGTAGCGCTCCTTCGGGCCGTGCAAGACCTCGCTGACGTAATAAATTGGGTGCTACTGAGACCCCGTTCCGCCACCGAGCAAAGATCGGCGGCGTGGGCGGTGGCAGCGAGTAAGCGACAACCTCTCGCGGGTTGTGGCATTGTATGAGGAGGGTGGGGGCGACAGGTATACCTTGGTCGTCGAAGGACGCTGCGCCTCTGGAGTCCACTCGAAGCCCCGTGCTTCGCGAGTTTGGAAGAATGAAGCCCACTTCGCCGAGCCTCGAGATGAATCTGCTGAGGACGGCCATGTGGCCGGTGAGGCTCTGCACCTGCTTGACCGAGGTCGGGGGCGCCATCTTCTCGATTGCCTCGATCTTCTCTGGGTTCGGGCCGACCCCCGAGCCCCCGATCATGTAGCCGAGTACCTTCCCCAACGCCGCGCCGAATACGCACTTCTCGGGATTGAGCTTGATCTTGTGCCTGTTCAGGTTGGTAAAGGTTTCCTCAAGGTCGCGAACGTGGTCGCCCTCGGAGGGGCTCTTGACGATGATGTCGTCCACGTAGACCTCAAGGTTTCGCCCGATCTGGGGTTCGAAAGTCTTGGTCATCGACGTTGAAGCGTGGCCCCGCATTGCGCAGACTAAAGCGACATGGTCATTATAGCAATAGGTGCCAAGCGGCGTGATGAAGGATGTCTTGCTCTCGTCGTCGATCGCCCGGCTTGATCACGGTGGTATCGAGTAAGCATCCAAGAAGCTCAACATCTTGGCATTAGCGGTGGAGTCGGCGATCACGGTCGATCTTGTGAGCGGGAAGTTGTCCTTCAGGCAAGCCGAGTTCAACCCGTATGGTCGACGCACATTCTCCACTTTCCTCCTTTCTTCTGCACGATGACCGGGTTGGCCAGCCACTCCGAGTAGTCAATCGCACGGATGAAACCGGCCTTCAAGATCTTGTCAAGATTCTCCTTGATGACCGCGACCTTCTCCGGGGAGAAGCGACGCAACTTCTGGCGCACAGGTCGAGAGCCGGATTTCACCTGCAACTTGTGCTCGATCACCTCCCTCGGAATGCCGGGCATGTCCGCGGGTTCCCAAGCGAATATACCTTTGTTGGCGCGAAGGAAGGTGACGAGCTCGAGTTCCTATTTGGAACTCAACTCGGCCGAGACGTGGACGCACTTGGTCGGGTCGCTCTTCGAGCCAAGACGGCCTTCGTCGCCTAATCGGGCTGGATCACCGCCTTCTGGTAGGCATTCTTCGCCGTCGCCTCCGGACCGCGTTGGGGTAGCATGCCTGCAAGAGCCAAGGCCTTGGTCTCACATCCATGTGCTACCTGCAGATCACCCCGCACGTTGATGACGCCGTTGGGGCCAGGCAGCTTCATACATCGATGGCCATAATGGTTGGCCGCCATAAACTTGACCAAGGCGGGCCACCCGAGGATGGCGTTGTACGGGAGGTCACCCTCAAAGATTGACCCTTTGATTATGATGCCACTTGAGTCAATGACATATGGGACCATCTGAGTCAATGAAATATGGGCCCAGTGGCAAATTTGCGAAGCCACATGTTTGAAGTGGCAAATAACCAAATTGCTCATAAATACCCATGTAACCGAATGCAGAGAGGGTCGAAAAAAAATGTCTGGATTGTTGATCACGCAATACAAACTTTCCTCTGCCTTTCCTCATTTTCTTCCCAGTTCTTCTGCTGTTCTTGTTGTTTGCTTTTGATCTCACGTCCGGAAGAACTCGGGGCAACGGGATATTACATTTGGTATCAGATTCAGGTGACGATCAACCTTCACCGTAAAATCCCAGACAAGCTTGGAGATCTCGGGTTCTTTCTTCTCCGACGATCTCTGGATTCCGGCAAGTCTGGTTGGTTCGGTTTTGATCTGTCACAACGGCACCCCAAAGCCTTCCGTGCAGACGCGGTTTGTGCTGGATGCGATGGGAGACACATCGGTGCAGATGGAGGAAAAGTTGGATGCGATCAAAGACAGTTTGGAGGTTTTATTCTCCAAGATGGGGGCCATGGATGCGACGCAACAACAGTTGCTGGTGAGGACGGAGTTGACCACTCAAGCGGTGGAACAGCAAGCCCAGGAGCAGCAATTACTTTCCAAACAAGTGGAGGCAACTGGTCAAGCGGTGGCGCGCATTAACATCGAGCGTCTCCTGGAAGCACAGCGATCTGGAAATGCCCCAGAGGAGACTGAAGGTAAAGCTCTTTTTACACCAACCGCTCCTGGCTTACGAGTGCAAGCGGATGAGATCCCCGGCAATTCATCCACGAGCATGCACACCAACTGCTCGTTTGGTGGCACTCGCCCTGGTAGTGGCACAGTTTCACGGGTTCCAAAGGACAATGGTGGCAATCCTTATCATTCGTTGCCGAAATTGTCGTTTCCGCGTTTTGAAGGGGACAATCCACGCATCTGGAAGGATAAATGCTTGGATTATTTTCACATCTTTAATATTCCCGATCCACTGTGGGTCAGAACAGTGACGATGCACATGGATGGCAATGCAGCCAGATGGCTTCAAGTTTACAAGAGCCGCCATGACCTTGGTCGTTGGGAACATTTTATTCAGGAAGTGGAGAGGAAATTTGGGGCATTTGATCATCGTCGTTTGTTAAGTGACTTATTGGACATTCGGCAATCTGGAACTGTTGAAGAATACAAAAGGCAATTTGATGAGTTGATGTATGATATTTCTATCCATAATCCTTATTATGACGATGAATTGTTTGTCTCTCATTTTGTGAATGGTTTAAAAGCGATCGAGGATCGCGTTCAAGGCGGATTCTGTGTCGATTGGATCAAAGACCTTTGTTTGCCCAAGTTCAACAAAGCATTCTCGACAGAAGTCGGGGCGGTCGAGTTAAGGGTCCGTTCCGGCCAAAAGGGGAGGTTAACCAAAACACTTCCAAAATGGTGCAAGGTGATTTGTGGCATGCTCGGCAACTGAGGGAGTATCGAAGAACTAATGTCCTCTGCTACCAGTGTGGTGAGAAGTATGATCCCAGTCATTATTTGCATTGTAAGAAAAAGCCTTCTGCACAATTACAGTCCCTGATGGTCGAAGATAACCATGAAATACTATCTGATGAAGTGCTAGAAACATTGGAAGTTACCGATATGGGTATTGAGGATGGGCATCAATTATCCTTACATGCATTGGCTGGCACGGAGAATTCAGATACAGTGCGTTTTTTGGCATTAGTGCGTAATCAGGTTATGCTTGTGTTGGTGGATTCCGGGAGCTCACACAGTTTCATTACTCAGAATTTCTTGAACAAGATTGGTCGTCAACCACAGCACTTGCCGGAGGTGTCAGTCCGAGTGGCTAATGGGGAATCTTTATACTGTAACAGTTGGATACCTAATCTGGTGTGGTGGATGCAAGGGTACACATTTTGTACAGATTTGAAGGTGTTAGATCTCAGTGGGTTTGACGCTGTCCTGGGAATGGATTGGCTCCAAAGGCATAGTCCAATGATGTGTAACTGGCAAGAGAAAACACTACAGTTTGAGTGTGATGGGAAGCCGGTAATGTTGCAAGGTCTTAAACATACTATCCCTCAGGAAATTCATGTTGTATCGATCGAGCAAGTTGATAAATGGCGCAAAGGCAACAATGTCCTAGCCTGGGCATTAATAACCGAAGACCTTGAGCAGAAAGTTGAAGTGATTCCTCCTGAAATCACCACAGTTTTGCAGTCCTATTCCAAGGTTTTTGATGAACCGCAAGGTTTACCTCCGTCAAGACCCTATGATCATACAATACCCTTGCTCCCAAATGCAGTGCCGGTGAATTCTCGGCCTTATCGGTATTCTCCTTTGCACAAATCTGAAATTGAGCGTCAAGTCACTGAGATGATTAATTCGGGTATCATTGTTCCAAGTGTTAGTCCATATGCCTCTCCCGTCTTGTTGGTGAAGAAAAAGGATGGCGCATGGCGATTTTGTGTAGATTATCGCCGTCTTAATGACTTGACAATTAAAAATCGATTTCCTATACCGGTTATTAATGAGTTGTTGGATGAATTGTCAGTCAGGTACTCAATATTTTTCAAAGTTGGATCTTCGAGCTGGTTATCATCAAATACGAATGCATGAGCAAGATGAATGCAAAACTGCCTTTAAAACCCACCATGGACATTATCAGTTTCGGGTTATGCCCTTTGGTCTTACTAATGCGCCCGCCACTTTTCAATGTGTGATGAATTCTGTTTTAGCTCCGTACCTCCGGAAGTTTGTGCTCGTTTTTATTGATGACATCTTGGTATATAGTCCGGACTTGACTGCTCATGTGCATCACCTGTCAACTGTGTTACAAACATTGCAGGATAATCAATTGTTTGTTAAGCGCTCTAAATGTTCTTTTGCTCAACAACAGCTTGAATACCTTGGGCATATTATTTCTTGTCATGGGGTGGCTATAGACCCTCAGAAAACCCGAGCCATGCTGCACTGGCCACGTCCCCTCACGGTCACTGAGTTACGTGGTTTTTTGGGACTTACTGGCTATTACCGCAAGTTCGTAAGAAATTACGGTATTATTGCCAAACCATTGACTGATCTTCTCAAGAAGAAGGCCTTTGCATGGAACCCACAAGCAGAAGAGGCGTTCCTTTGCCTCAAACAAGCTATGTCTTCAACCCCTGTTTTGAAGCTTCCTGATTTTGAACAACCGTTTGAAGTGGAAACGGATGCATGTGATTCGGGTGTGGGTGCAGTATTGCTCCAAAACAACCAACCAGTGGCATTTTTCAGTAAGGCATTGAGTAAGATCCATCAGGCGCTCTCGATTTATGAAAAGGAGTTCTTGGCTGTAATGATGGCTGTGGATAGGTGGAGACCTTATTTGCAAAGACAGGAGTTTGTGATCAAAATAGACCACCGCAGTTTATGTTTCTTGGAAGACCAAACACTGCAAACTGAGATGCAGCGTAAGGCGATGGCTAGGCTGATGGGCTTACAATTTCGCATTAGCTATAATAAAGGGAAAGACAACGTGGTGGCAGATTGTCGGGACCCGAATATGCAAATCCGGACCCTCTGTGTATACTGCACTAGTCCAGGATCACGCTAGTGCACACAGGCTCAACATTAGTATATATCATAATCATACACAACGTAAATAAGATAAAGACATAATATACTAAATATTTAGCAGTAGTATGACCTTATGGTCAACTTACTTAGCAATGCCTCATAAGGTGAACAACAAATTGAGCTACTGACGGAATGAAGGCGTAGGTAACACCTCGGTATACCACGAACAGGCCCGACAAGGCTCGCACCCTAAACATTAGTCTCTCCATGGTACTCCTTCTTGACCTTGCGATGATGTTTGTAGGCAAGGGTGAGTATACAACATACTCAACAAGTTGTGCCTGAGAATGCAATCCTACTATAGCTATATGCAAGGCTTATTCCAAAGGAAAGGCTAAGTGGCTCATAGCGATGGCGGCATTTTCAAACATAAGCAATATGTAGATTGAAAAACGATAAAACAAATAACGATAATAGATAGATTCAGTATTTCTCAAGTAAACCAAGTTTCCAATCCTAAGTCAAGATTCAATTTTCCATGTAAACCTGCCATCCATCCCAAATTTGCAAAAAGAATCTAAACCCTTATTTGTAATCCCGAGCTTGCTCAATACCGAAAGCACGGCTATCCGAATAGATTGTACACTCTGCGAGAGGTTTGCACTTTACCCACATGACATGATAATCTCTTTTATGCCTGGCCATTAGCACACTTCCTTTGGTATCTTGCGAGAGAATCATGACAAAGCCTTTACAATGCTCTATCTTAACTCGGTACTACCGCTAAGGTTTCAACACTGAAGATTCCGAAAACACAACAGGGCCCCCTCTTGCGCCATCTGGGTTCATTTAAAAGGATGAACCACTCCACCACGATAGTACTCAAGCTAAGACATTGCAAATTAATCGGCTAAGCTGCCCCAAAACGACATGTGGTTGCATGATTGACTCGGGTCAAAGGCTGTAAGGTGTCCTTATGGTTTGATCAAAGCAAGACATACACATACCCTTTGCCCATTGGGCCCACCCTGCATCCTGCCCTTGCCACTTACTCAGGCCAAAATCATAACCACAGTTGATTACCAAGCACCACGTGCCATCAACAATTCAATATCGTTGCGTGACATCCATTGCCAACACAACTCAATCTCATCGTGTGACCACATGACACACAAATTCAAAACATTGTTCCATATTCCATTAATCAAGATTATTTATCAAAGATTCAAGTACATGTGATGGCGTGGCATGGCTAAGCAATTCTAACTCGATCTAATCCTCCATGTTGATTTCATTATTAACCAACTATAGTAAACCAACCTAGGGTGACAAGTGGATCATGGCATACAACTAGCAAGGTAGGGTATAATTCAAAGATGCGATAGCTAATCCCAAACTTATGTTGAAATCATTTGTACACATAAAATAACAAGTGATAAAGTAAATCAAAATAGCATGCAATCTAATTTATAGGTGCAACATGATCAAAGCACAACTTGCCTTCGTTAAGCTCCTGATATTACTCTGAAGATTATCCTTGAGTTGTTAATCCTCCTTCAGAACTTTGCTCAACTCAACGTCTACGCGAATCGAAGGAAATAGCAAATGAACACCAAGAACAAATAGCAAATGAACTCAAAAATTCAAATAAAATCCATCATTAGAAAGATCTCAATCTTACAAATTTTTTGGGATTTGAATCACCCAAATCGGAGTTTAAATGCAAAAGCTATAGCATTTAGAATTTGTGAAAATAGACTAAACTCTGGAATTAGAAATTCTAGATCTTTCCGAATTATTTTTATAAAGAAAATCCGAATCTTCCATACGGCTTGTGCGGACAAAAGCGTGGCGAAATCTAGACCGATGAACTCAATCTAGCAGATTCTGGGTAAATCTACTCGTGGCCTAATATCAACTATCCGACCTAAATCCAATGGTTGATATTTAATCTCGATGCTTACCGATTCTGCGATGGCGTGGATAAATTCCGTGCGCTTGATTACGATTAACGGTGGTGAAGTTCGATCGGCAATGGCTGGACGCGTCTTGAAACTTGCGGACTCGAAGAAGATGTCGATCCCGACGGCGATCTCCTTCATGGCGATGCTCTAAGCGTAACTTCGGCGCTGCAGGATGCTTCTCGGCAACAACTTCGGCGATCCTTCGCGATTTTCCCGAGTAATGGCGCGACTTGCTTGAAAATCTCTGGCGCTGCTTGTTCCCTCGCGATTCCTCGAGCAGCGGCGTTCACGATTTTCTTTGTCGCTCGATTTCTTAGCGGCATACGCTGCTTTATGGCGAATTCCTCCGATCGCCACCACGACTTCGCTCGCGCCTCTCTTTTTTTCTCGTTTGCTCGATTGGCGATTTCTTTTCGGCGCTTGTTCCTCCGGCATCGCTGCGCACGGCTTAAATAGCGAGTGCTCGTACTACTCCCGCCGATGTAGCGGACTCGAGTCCTTAACGCTTGCGGCGCCCGGCTCATGAGTTCGAATCGGCCCGCGTCGCTCCGCGGAAAGTCTTGAGCTTCTTGCCAAAATTGGCGTAGCGCCCGAGTTTGAGTCGGCTCGTGTTGCACTTTCCGCGGACGGTTCCGATCCATCGAAGTCTTCACGCGGTGCTGTGCTAGCAATTTGAATCGGCCCACGTTTTCTGAAGAAATCCTGCGCGGCGGCATGCGACGTTGGCGTAGCGTTTTGGAATCGGTCACGATTACTAAGAAAGTCCTGCATGCGCTCTGATCTAGGGCGTTTTGGCGCCAACCTATTTGCATCGATCGCTTCGAGTCTTGAACTTCCGAGTCCTTACCTTATTGGCGCCGACGCCTTGATGTTTGGCTCAACCACTATTTGGAGAAAGCGAAGAGATTTCTTCATGCAAGCACGGTCTCCGTGAGACGCAAGCGGCGAAGTGCTAATCCATCCGTACCGGTCATCAATCGATTTTCCTAATCCGGTTCAATCCCAGAGAGACAAAAAAATTTCCCAAAAATACTTGAGACCTTCTATACTCAAATAAAATATTTTTGGCAGACTTTATTTTAAATTTCCTTTTTATAAATATTTCTTAACAAAGGCCATATATATTAATTCAAAAATAATTCATATGAATCTCAGAAAATCCAATAACTCCAGAAAATTCACAAAAATCGTAAATTGCAATAAAATAATATTTAATAATTGGAAATCTAAAAATTGGGATGTTACAAACCTCCCCCCCTTAACGGAATCTCGACCCCGAGATTTTAGGGCTAACTAGAGAATAGGTTTGGGAATTCTGTCTTCAGATCCTTCTCACGCTCCCAAGTTGCTTCATTCTCTGAATGGTTACTCCATTGAACTCTGCAAAAGCGAGCGGATTTATTTCTGGTCCTACGCTCCATTGTATCCAAAATCCTAATAGGCTGCTCTTTATAAGTCAGATCCTCTAAGTTGTTTGGTTGACAGTACTTCTTAGAACAAGGTTTTAGCTCTAGAACAAACTGCAGGGTAGCGTTTCTCTCCAAAGTCTCGAGCCACTTCTCGGCTTCTAAAGGCGAAATATTTACTTAAAACGTTGGTGGACGAGTCTTTATGAATTCTAATAACCTTGAGTTAATCAGAGGGTCACTAATAATGATTCGAGGCGCTTTTCTTGACATTATCTTGATTGGTCATAATACGTATTTGCTTCATCATTGCTGCATTAACTTAGTCGATCGGCCAAAAACTCTTTGAAGCTCTCACGTATCTATCGGTGGTGACGGTTGAAAACTAATCCATCCTTGGAGTTTCTATTGAGTTGGTTTTACTTTCATCGACTTTATTGCTATCACTAATCTGAACCATCTGCTTGATTACTTTACGGGGGTTAGGTGAGAGACAAAATAGCATAGGTAAAGCAAGAATCCTAATTCAAGGAAGATAGGTTTAACCCAATAACTTTAAGCAATCAATATTAATAACTTGGTATGGTTGCTTATATAAGCCTAAAAGCTTTGCAACACATCTTGCACACTCAAACAATCAAGAAGAACCAATTCAACCTAATCACACAAAACTACAGTCTACATAGGTGACACTCCTATCTTAGGAAATCGACTCTCACACATGAGTCTCAAGCTGGCTACTTAATCTTGAGTCTTCTAGCTCTTAATACACTTAGTTGATCCGCTCCTCCATGAGCTTGATGATTCTCTCCTTCATGGTCGGTATGGTAGCAAAGAGGCACTTGATGTTATCTCCTAAAGTGTGGCATATTGTTTCTACTCAAGATCACTCGGGTAAGATTTTTTAACTCAATTCAGCGAGAGGTAAGAAAGAAATTTCAGCAAGGGATAAGAAAGAATTTTGGGTAAAAATGAAATAGAAGAATGAGATAAGTCAAGTATATGTTATTCTTTCAGATTAGATCTTTTACTTTAGAAAATAATTTTGAAGGACCTATAGAGGCGATCGACTATCTAGGGTCAAGACCTACAGATCGATATGGCTCGATACCACTACATCGGGACACGAATATGCAAATCCGGACCCTCTGTGTATCTTGCACTAGTCGAGGATCACGCTAGTGCACACAGAGCTCAACATTAGTGTATATCATAATCATACACAAGCGTAAATAAGATAAAGACATAATATACTAAATATTTAGCGATAGTATGACCTTATGGTCAACTTACTTAGCAATGCCTCATAAATTTGAACAACAAATTGAGCTATGACGGAATGAAGGCGTAGGTAACCCTTGGTATACCACGAACAGGCCGACAAGGCTCGCACCCTAAACATTCGTCTCTCCATGGTACTCCTTCTTGACCTTGATGATGTTTGTAGGCAAGGGTGAGTATACAACATACTCAACAAGTTGTGCCTGAGAATGCAATCCTACTATAGCTATATGCAAGGCTTATTCCAAAGGAAAGGCTAAGTGGCTCATAAGCGATAAGCGGTATTTTCAAACATAAGCAATATGTAGATTGAAAAACGATAAAACAAATAACGATAATAGATAGATTCAATTATTTCTCAAGTAAACCAAGTTTCCAATCCTAAGTCAAGATTCAATTTTCCATGTAAACCTGCCATCCATCCCAAATTTGCAAAAAGAATCTAAACCCTTGACTGTAATCCCGAGCTTGCTCAATCAAGTGAAACATGACTATCCGAATAGATTGTACACTCTGCAGAGGTTTGCACTTTACCCACATGATATGATAATCTCTTTTATGCCGCCATTAGCACACTTCCTTTGGTATGCGGCAGAGAATCATGACAAAGCCTTTACAATGCTCTATCTTAACTCGGAACTACCCGCTAAGGTTTCAACACCGAAGGGTCGAAAACCACAATAGGGCCCCCCTCTTGCGCCATCTGAGTTCATTTAAAAGGATGAACCAGTCCACCACGATAGTACTCAAGCTAAGACATTGCAAATTAATCAGCTAGGCTGCCCCATAACGACATGTGGTTGCATGATTGACTCGGGTCAAAGGCTGCATAAAGGTGTCCTTATGGTTTGATCAAAGCAAGACATACACATACCCTTTGCCCATTGGGCCCACCTGACATCCTGCCCTTGCCACTTGCTCAGGCCAAAATCATAACCACCCCAGTTGATTACCAAGCACCACGTGCCATCAACAATTCAATATCGTTGCGTGACATCCATTGCCAACACAACTCAATCTCATCGTGTGACCACACATGACACACAAATTCAAAACATTGTTCCATATTCCATTAATCAAGATTATTTATGAATGATTCAAGTACATGTGATGATGTGGCTTGGCTAAGCAATTCTAACTCGATCTAATCCTCCATGTTGATTTCATTATTAACCAACTATAGTAAACCAACCTAGGGTGACAAGTGGATCATGGCATACAACTAGCAAGGTAGGGTATAATTCAAAGGGTACGATAGCTAATCCCAAACTTATGTTGAAATCATTTGTACACATAAAATAACAAGTGATAAAGCAAATCAAAATAGCATGCAATCTAATTTATAGGTGCAACATGATCAAAGCACAACTTGCCTTCGTTAAGCTCCTGATATTACTCTGAAGATTATCCTTGAGTTGTTAATCCTCCTTCAGAATTTCGCTCAACTCAACGTCTACGCGAATCGAAGGAAATAGCAAATGAACACCAAGAACAAATAGCAAATGAACTCAAAAATTCAAATAAAATCCACCATTGGAAAGATCTCAATCTTACAAATTTTTCGGGATTTGAATCACCCAAATCGGAGTTCAAATGCAAAAGCTATAGCATTTAGAATTTGTGAAAATAGACTAAACTCTGGAATTAGAAATTCTAGATCTTTCCGAATTATTTTTATAAAGAAAATCCGAATCTTCCATACGGCATGCGGACAAAAGCGTGGCGAAATCTAGGTGATGAACTCATTCTAGCAGTTACGGGTAAATCTACTCGTGGCCTAATATCAACTATCCGACCTAAATCAATGGTTGATATTTAATCTCGATGCTACCGATTCTGCGATGGCGTGGATAAATTTAAATGCGGCTTGATTACGATTCGACGGTGGTGAAGTTCGATCGGCAATGGCTGGACGCGTCTGGCTTGCGGACTCGAAGAAGATGTCGATCCGCGGCGATCTCCTTCCTTGGCGATGCTCTAAGCGTAACTTCACGACGCAGGATGCTTCGGCAACAACTTCGGCGATCGCCGGGATTTTCGAGTAATGGCGCGACTTGCTTGAAAATCTCTGGCGCTCTTTGTTCCCTCGCGATTCCTCGAGCAGCGGCGTTCCGCGATTTTCTTGTCGCTCGATTTCTTAGCGGACGCCATCGCTTTGCTGGCGAATTCCTCCGATCGCCACCACGACTTCGCTCGCGCCTCTCTTTTTCTCCGTTGCTCGATTCTGGCGATTTCTTTTCTGGCGCTTGTTCCTCTGGCATCGCTGCGCCGCGGCAAATAGCGAGTGCTCGTACTACTCCCTTTGATAGCGGACTCGAGTCATAACGCTTGCGGCGCCCGGCTCATGAGTTCGAATCGCTACGTCACGCTCAGCCGGAAAGTCTTGAGCTTCTTGCCAAAATTGGCGCCAACGCCAGGGAGTTTGAGTCGGCTACGTGTTGCACTTTCCGCCGGACGGTTCCGATCCATCGAAGTCTTCACGCGGCGCCTGTGCTAGCAATTTGAATCGGCCACGTTTCTGAAGAAATCCTGCGGCGGCATGCGGCGTTGGCGTAGCGTTTTGGAATCGGTCACGATTACTAAGAAGAATCCTGCATGCGCTCTGATCTAGGGCGTTTGGCGCCAACCTATTTGCATCGATCGCTTCGAGTCTTGAACTTCCGAGTCCTTACCTTATTAGCGCGGCGCCGGTGTTTGGCTCAACCACGCTATTGGAGAAAAGCGAGAGATTTCTTCCATAAGCTGGTCTCAATGAGGCATAGCGGCAAAAGTGCTAATCCATCTGTCTGGTCATCAATCGATTTTCCTAATCGGTTCAATCGAGAGAGACAAAAAATTTCCCAAAAATACTTTGAGACCTTCTATACTCAAATAAAATATTTTGGCGAGACTTTATTTAAATTTCCTTTTTATAAATATTTCTTAACAAAGGCCATATATATTAATTCAAAAATAATTCATATGAATCTCAAAAATCCAATAACTCGGAAAATTCACAAAAATCGTAAATTGCAATAAAATAATATTTAATAATTGGAAATCCAAAAATTGGGATGTTACACAGATGCATTATCTCAGGTGGGACATTTGATGACCATTCAGGCACGGTCCGAGCTGCAGCCTATTTGGGTCCAGGAGGTACTTAATTCTTATGTGACTGATAGTGTTGCTCGGCAGAAATTGGCGCAACTTGCTGTGCATAGTCCAGACGAGCTCGGTTTTACTTTGCAGCAAGGGCTAATCAGATTTCAGGGTAAAATCTGGATTGGAGCTAACTCGGCATTGCGTACGAAGTTGATTTCTTCTTTTCATACCAGTGAGGTTGGGGGGCACTCGGGAGTGCAAGCTTCTTATCAGCGGATAAAAAAACTTTTCTCTTGGGCAGGGATGAAGCGAGATGTGGCTGATTTTGTGAAGCAATGTTTGACTTGCCAGCAAGCTAAAGGGGAGCACTCCAAACCAGCAGGTCTACTCCAACCCTTACCCTTTCCTTCTACTTCTTGGCAGGAAGTAACAATGGATTTCATTGAGGGCCTTCCATTGTTGGATGGATTTAATGCTATTATGGTGGTGGTGGATAGGTTCTCGAAGTATGCTCATTTTGTGGCTTTGCGATATCCATTCACCTCTCTGAAGGTAGCTAATTTGTTTTTGGAGCATATTGTTCGTTTACATGGCATACCCAAGTCTATTACCAGTGATCGAGATAGAATTTTCACCAGCATATTTTGGAAGGAGTTGTTTAAGGTGTTGGACACAAAGTTGCAGTATAGCACCGCGTATCATCCACAAACGAATGGGCAAAGTGAGCGAGTCAATCAATGCTTAGAGATGTATTTAAGATGTTTCATTCAGGCGATTCCTCACAAATGGAAAAAAGGACTTGCTCTAGCTGAATTTTGGTATAACACCTCTTTTCATTCTTCTTTGGGTTGCTCACCATTCAAGTTGCTGTATGGTCAGGAGCCAAGTTATGGGCTGATTCCACCTCTGTTGACGGTTGAGAATGTGGAAGTGCAGGATGTTCTGTCAGAACGTGAACAGTATACCTCTCTTGCTAAGCAGCATTTGGCCGCAGCTCAGAATAGGATGAAGTTGCAATCGAATGAAAAAAGGCAGGAAAGAAGCTTTCAAGTTGGGGAGAAAGTTCTGCTCAAAATCCAACCATATGCCCAATCGTCCCTAGTTAATCGCCCTTATCCGAAATTAGTTTACAAGTACTATGGACCTTTTGTTATTCAGGAGAAGGTTGGTCCCGTGGCTTACAAGTTGGTTCTTCCTGAGGGGAGTCAAGTTCATCTCGTGTTTCATGTTTCGCAGCTGAAAGTGTTTCATCCAGATTATACACCAGTTTTCTCTGAACTTCCAAAGAACTTGGCGCTAGACAGTGTTTCAGCAGAACCGGAGCAGATTCTTGAATGCCGGTTGGTGAAAAAGGGCAATGCAGCTCGTGTTCAGGGCTTAATTAAGTGGTCTGGAATTCCGGTGGAGTTGGCTACTTGGGAGGACTTGAGTGTCGTGTAGAAGCGTTTTCCTTCGGCTGTTGCTTGGGGACAAGCAACCTTTGGAGGGCCGGCTGTTGTCACACCTCTGCATGAAGGCGATGCTGATCAAGGGGAGTCGGCGGCGTGAAGAGGCATATTGACGACTTAGTTAAGTCCAGTGAAGGGTGGCGATTAGTCGAGAATCAATCCTACGGATGAATGACTGCAACAGTGAAAGTAATTACTGCAGTAGTTTTGTCGGTTGTTTACTTTTGTCAGTAACTCTGTTAATGAGTTGGAGAGGTGGGTTAAAATTCTGTTAGCACTTTTCGATTGGGTATAAATACCCATGTAACCGAATGCAGAGAGGGTCGAAAAAAAATGTCTGGATTGTTGATCACGCAATACAAACTTTCCTCTGCCTTTCCTCATTTTCTTCCCAGTTCTTCTGCTGTTCTTGTTGTTTGCTTTTGATCTCACGTCCGGAAGAACTCGGGGCAACGGGATATTACATGCTCCAACCATCAAGTCCGTACATGCTGATGGGATTTGAGTCTAGGGGGTCCAATCAACCAATTCCATCATACAATCACCCAATTTTGGCACCACCTCTGAATCAGGAAGCAGTATATGGGAGTGAGGGATTTACATAGGCATCTCATTTTCTAGGGGTTGGTGTATGATGCTCAAAGGAACAATTACTAGGGTGATAGTCACAGTCCACATCCTTATGCGAAGTAGTGATTAGGGGACCAAAACTAGAACTAACTTACATTTCTTTGGGGAAAATCCATTGAAATTTGGATTGAACAATGTGAACAATTCTTTGAATTGGCGGGAACTCGACAAAAGCAGTGGGTGAATCTGACTCTTGGACATCTAACGTGGAGGGCACATACTTGGTTTAAAGGCTTAGGAATTGCTCGGCCATTGTTACAAAATATTAAACATCTGAGTTCTCTTGGAAAGTATATTGATTATTTTGAAATGTATGGAAATGGTTAAAAGGACTACCCATATCTACAAGAAACATATCTCTTAAGCTATTTTATTGGGGGCTCAAGGATGAGATTAAGCGTGATGTAAGTAGCCATCAACCAAAAGGGCTTTTAGAAGCTTCTTGGTATGCCAACTAGAAGAAAAGCGGGTTTTGGCGAAAAGGGCTTAGCAAAATGGAGGTAGTTCAAAATTCAAGATCTGAGACCCTAGACTAAAATCAATCACTCGAGAAAATGACCATTGTTGGTGGTATTGACAATCAAAGAGGATTAACACAATTTTTTTGGGATAAAGGAAGCTTTTATTAATCAAGAACATTACATCGAGAAGATACAAAGTCCTTGGAACTACTCGACACGTGCTTAACAAGAAGCACCTGACCTAAAAACAAAACAAAGACTAACACAAATACTCTAGATACTAGCAATCCTCAAACTAGGCGCCACCCATGATCTGGACAAAAAAGCGTGGCCACAGAAACAACGTTCGTAGCCTCCACCATAATAGGTCGCAATTCCGACCTGCAGCCACTGGCCATATGCGCAACCGGTGGGAGATAACAAAATAACACGCAAAGGGATGAGATTGATTTCCTTTCAAAAACAATGTTATTCTGGTTAACCAAATGGCCCGACAAATGGTTGCGACCCTAACAACACAATATTTTTAAGATCCGTCGCAAAGCGACCAAGCCAACATCAAACATCGAAAGCAGCACTAAAAGGTCTATCGATGCCAAGCGCTAAAACAAAAACCCCAAACCATACGAGCAAAATGACGGTGAAAGAACAAATGCCTAATTGTCTCCATTTCGTGACAAAAGCAACATGTTTTACTACCACTGCTAATTACGTTTTGCCAAATTATCCTTGGTCAAGCAGAACTCCTCTTGAAGGTACCACAAAAACACTTTAATTTTAAGTGGGGCTTTTAACTTCCATAAGCGTGTATCTAAATTAGAAACATAAGCTTTTGATCAGCGCCAAGTAATCGACTTCATGAGAATTCTTGATTGACACAAATTCCAATGAAATTAAGTCATCGACTGCGTCGGATGTAAATTGATGATACGTGAAAGCAAATCATTCCACGCCACCAACTTAGATCCAATCAATGACCATCTCCAAGTTATATTTGGTGGAGAGGTCATAAGAACTTCAGCAATAATTATGTATTTCTTCCTTGTGATACTATATAACCCAAGGTATTGATCTTTTAAAACCACGCAACCAAGCCAAATGTCTTCCCAGAATCTCACCTGAGATCCATTATTAATTGTGAAAGTGCCAAAGTGAAGGAAATCTCGTTTTACCTTCATCAAACTGGACCAGAAATGCGAGTCGCCTGGTTTCCATTCAACTTGCACAAAATAGACCCCAGGCCATCATCTCCACTGCAAGGTGAAGAAAGCCCTACATACCGTACTGATGCATGGCGATGAGGAAGAAATTAGAGATGAGGAGAATGAAGGAATGGTTGAGCAAGGTTTTCTGACTGCTCCTAGGAGTCCAACTTGAGTGGAACAAACTAAGAACGAAGACCAACTCATGCAAATATTTGCTTATGCAGCTCATGGCACCTCAGGTCCTGTAACCTTTTCATTGGTTGTGAGTATAGGCAATAAACAGGCAGTTGTTTTGGTGGATAGTGGAAGAACAAATTTCTTCATGGTCTATGAATATGCAGAAAGAAATGGATATGCTCTAAGTTTTATGCCTACTAAGAAGGCCACAGTAGTAGGTGGGGGAAAGTTAACTTCTAATGCCAAAGTGGTTGGACTTCAATATGAAATACAAAACAAAGCTTTTGCCACCACCATTAAATCACTAAAGCTGGGTAGTTATGACATCATTCTTGGTGTAGACTAGATATATGAACATAGTCCCATCATATTAGACACTGAAGAAAAGCGCTCACAATAAAAAGGAGGCGGGTTTATTGATTTCATATTATACTCAACCAACTTCAAACTTTAATATTATCTTGATCAATTACATAAAATGGTTTAGAAGGGAGCGAGAATGTTTTATCCAAAGCAATCTATTAGATAATGAACACAAGAGTGATGAGAATCTGGTGCATCCGAAATTGTTGAAATTCTTGGCGATATCTGAGAGATATTTCTTTGAAAGGATGGATTACCACCTAGAAGGGTTGTGATCATCACATCCATTTGAAAGCGGACAGTGAACCTCCAAACTGAGACCACACCCGAATTCCTTATTATCAAAGAGATTCCCTAGAAGAAAATCAATAACTTCTTGTCAAATAGAGAATCGTCCAAGTACTAGCCCTTATTCTTCTCTGTTGTCATGGTAAGAAAAAAAGATGGAGCATGGAGAATGTGTGTAGATTTGGACAAGCTGAATTGATGGCGTTAAGAACAAATTTCAATGCAAGTGATTGAAGAATTATTGGATGAATTGCATAGAGCAACCACATTTTCCAAACTAGATTTAAGGGCTGGTTATCATCAGATAAGGATGAGGGATGAACATATACCCAAAACAGTTTTTAGAATTCATTTGGGTCATTATAAATATACAATCATGCCATTTGGGCTGTCAATGCATCTCCTACATTTTAGGCTTTAATGAATCAGATTTTTGCTCATTATTTGAGAAAATTTATTTTGGTTTTCTTTGATGATATACTCATTTATAGCAAAAACATGGAGAACATAAGAACATCATAATCTTGCTTTAAGGGTGTTGAAGGAAATCAGTTAGTAGCAAAGAAGTGTATTTTTCTTTGTTGACACCATAGAATATCTTGGGCACATCATCGGTCTAGCATGGGTTCAATGATCCAAAAAAATTAGAGATGTTGTTAGCGGCGAAACTAGACAATATCATCAAGGTGAGAGGATTTTTGGGTTTAACCGGCTATTACAGAAAATTTGTCAAAGGCTATATTTAGATATGAAGGACTTTGTTTGATATGCTGAAAATGAATAATTTCAATTGGGGACAAGTGCAAACTAATGCTTTTGAAAAGTTAAAGTAGATTATGACCACTTGTCCAGTACTAGCTCTTCCAAATTTTGGTGAACCATTTCATTTGGAAATTGATGTAAGTGGCACAGGAATTGGGGCTGTATTAATGCAATCTAGAAGACCCATAGCATATTTTAGTAAGGCATTGGAAGTGAGCGCTTTGGGTAAATCCATCTATGACAAAGAGGCAATGGCAATATTAGAAGCTCTTAAGAAATGGAGGCATTATCTGCTGGGAAACACTGTCATTATCAAAATCGATCAGCAAAGTCTCAAGTTTATTACCACTCAGAGATTAGTTGAAGGCATCCAACACAAATTGATGTTGAAGTTGTTAGAGTTTGATTACAAAATCGAGTATAAAAGGGGAAAAGAAAAGAAAGCTGCTGATGCATTGTTAAGGAAGGATCATCAAACTTTAAATGGAGAATCTTGTATGGTTGTTGCTTATGTGCTTCTAGATTGGATTGAAGATGTCAAAGGTAGTTATGTGAATGATGCTAAAGTGGCGAGAAATTGAGTGATATCCATGACCAACCAAGCCTTGAATGTAAGTATAAAATGGAAGTGATATACTCAAATACAAGGGAAGAATATATGTGGAGGAATAAAATGACATCAGATCCTAGTGTTAAAGACTTTCCATCGTCTACTTTTGGAGGACATTAGGGTAAAAGCCACCTACCATAGATTGAAGAAATTGTTACATTGGTGGTATGGCGCGGCTCTGAGAAGTAACCATCTTGCAGTCTTGTGAATCGGTTGCCCGGTCGGCGGTCTTGGGCCAGCCAGAAGGCGACACCGCAAGGAAAAAGGGAAGAAGGGAGCGACAATATGTGATGAAAGGCAACAAGTATTCTGCTTTGCTTGCCCTTTATTTCTTTTCGTGGTGTATATATGCAGCCCAACTAAACATACCAACTCCTTAAACATAGGAAAGACAATCCTTATCTATACGCTAGACAATCCTTATCTATCTGCTATCTGAAAGCGAAGATAACTACCAATTCAATCTTTAACCTAGCTAGATAACATTGGGTCGGGGCCAGTGCGGCGTGTATATACCACCTTTGTCGAACGACATCTCTCCCTCCTCAAAAATAGCTCGTCCTCATTTGGAACTCTAGTCACTTGGTGAAATGTACTAACATACTCCCAAGTAGCGTGTGAAGCGGTTGATCCTTCGGTGTATAAGAACACGGCTGCGCGGACAACACGCCCACAAGTGCTGCTCGAAATTAGCTGACGACCATGGATGGTGAGGCGTGAGTGGGAAGCTGGAGGGTGTGCCATGAAATTTCTTCAAGAGGCCCACATGAAACACATCATGAATCTGGCGTCCGGGAGGAAAGCGAAGGCGATAAGCGACCGATCCAATGCGTTTAGTCACTGATAAGGCCCATAAAGCAGGGGACTCGGTTGCCATGTTGCTTGGTTGGTAAGGATGAAGCGGGGCCTTTGGCGATCACGGAGCCAAACCCGATCATCAACCTCAAAAGTGACCTCCGATGAAAGCGATTGTAGTAAGCGGCGGCGGTAGCGGGCTTGAAGAAGGCGTTCACAATTTCAGCTAAAAACTCATCACGGTCAAGCATTTAGGACTCCACGGTGGTGTTGGGCTTCACCTTTCACAATGGAGCGGAGGCGGGCGGATCTCGACCATACGACACGGAAGGCGTCGTCTTCAAGGATGATTGGAATTATGTGTAATACGAGTATTCAGCCCACGGAAGCCATCGAAGCCATTGTTTGACGATCTCCATAAAGCACCTCAAGTACATAGCAATAATTTTGTTTGTAACCTTAGATTGGCCGTCCGATTGAGGATGATAGGCCGAGCTCATGTAATAGCGGACACCGACCAATGAAAAAGCTCTGCCGGAAGGCGGTGAAGACCACATCACGATCGGTGACAATAGATCTTTGGAATCCCATGCAAGCGAACCACATTATCAAAAAAACCACGGTTCCACGGATCTTTTGTATAAGGATGAGCGGGAAGAAATCGTCGCCTTAGAAAGCGATCCACCCGGTCGGGATAACCATTTTGCCACAGTTTTGGAAGGCCCTCAATAAAATCCATAGCAATATCGCCCACGACACAGGGGAATGGCAAGCGGCGAAGAAATCTGCGGATGAAGATGCTCTGTCTTGTTCTTGTTGACAAGTCAGGGCAAGCTCGAATGTACTCTGAATAAAATGGCGAGCGAGGATATGAAAGTCCGTGCGTACTTTCGATGAAGTGTCTTGAGACGCCGTGGCCCATAGTGCGACAAAGGCGCCACAATGGTGGTCACAAATGGAGAGGAGGCGGAATGAAAATCGGACCTTTGTAGAAAATTAATTCATCACAAATAGACCAAGGTGTCGAGAGGCGCCCCTCACGAATGGCGGCCAGTGTGGATGCCCATTACCTTGCCCGATAACAGAAGTCTGCGGAGGTCGTCAAAGAAGGTCAGAGATGGCACCGAGATGGCCTGCAAGGAAACCATTGGTGCTTGGCCATCACGTCGTGATAAAGCATCGGCGACAGTATTTAGGCGACCCGCCCGATATTCCACCGAAAAATCAAATCCAATTAACTTACTTGCCCATTGATGCTGTGGAATAGTAGATAAGCGCTGATCCAGAAGAAACTTCAAGCTGTAGTGGTCGGTGCGAGCGAACAGTCGACCCCAGACGTATGGGCGCCCGATGGCGCCTGGCTGAACAAAGACCAATAAGTTAGCTCATAAGGCGCCGGTTTGGCATAATGGGCGGCGATCGGTGGTTGTAAGCGATAGGCCCTGCGCCTTGGTGAAGGACTGCACCGAAGCCCGACCCAGAGGCGTCGCATTCAATAATGAATGGACGCCCGAAGTCTGGAAGTTTGAGCACGAGGCGGGCCTTGAGCCGGCTTGGCGTGAAAAGGCACTGTCGACTTCGGACTCCATGTGAATGCCTCCTTACGCAGTAAGCGAGTAAGGGGCGCAGCAATGGCGCCGTAGTTCTGGATGAAGCGTCTGTAGTAGTCGGCCAAGCCAAGAAAAGCATGGAGTGTGCGGACGGTTGTAGGGGTTGGCCAATCCTCCATGGCCTCCACCTTCTGTCGGTCCATAGAAACGCCCTCCGCCGAGATGACATGACGAGATAGGCCCGGAGGTGGTCCCAAAGGAACACTTAGGAGCTTCAACACTAATCTATGGCGAGATAGTTCTGTAATACCGGCCGCACATAGCCAGAGATGTTCGCCCTGACGGAATTGTAAATAAGGATGTCATCAAAGAAAACAAGCACAAAGCTGGAAGAAAGCGACCCCAAGGCGTCGTTCATGAGGGCTGGAATGTGGCGGGTGCGTTGGAAAGCCCAAAAGGGCATGACCGGGAACTCAAAATGGCCGTGGTGGGTACGGAAGGCTGTCTTGTGGATATCATCTGGGTGCATGCACACCGATGGTACCCGATCGAAGGTCGAGCTTAGTGAAGAAATGGAAGCCCCGGTTCATCAAAAGCTCTTCCACCACGAGGAATCGGAAATTTGTCTTTGGTGTCTTGTCATTGAGGGCATAGTAGTCGGCCAAAATCGCCATGAATCATCCTTCTTCCGGACGAGCAACACGGGCGGAAACTGAGGTGCTAACACGGATGATACCTTAACTGCAACATCTCACGACCTTTAGCACTGTGCTTCGAGTTCATCCTTTTGCAATTGGGGATAGCGGTATGGTCGCTTTGCTCTTTGCATCGGTACCCTGCGTCAGATGAATCCTGTGGTCATAGGTGCGCGGGGGAGGATGGCCTCCATTAGGTCCGGTGCTGCCGCTGCTATTAGTGATTTGAGGGCTGGCTGTCATGCCGTCACTCCCTGAATAAGGCGCTGGTCATTACCATGCTAGAAAGACATTGTCAGCTCCTGGAAGTCCCATGTAATAGGTCCCAACGTCGCGACCATTGAATGTCAAGGGCGAGATCAACGCCGAGAGTGGAAGGTATAGCGATTATCGACGATCGGGATCATAACCGCAGAAATGAGATGGGGATCGGTATGATCACGGGACCGAGCTGCGCTTATTTCGAGCGGAGGAAAAAGAGTGAGCGTGGTGATGGTGAACAAGGCGACAACAAGCGTGAGGCAAAGAGATTTATCTTGGTTCGAGCCTGTGGAGTAATAGCTCCCTCGATCGCCTTCGGCGATTTTTCTTGGCTATTTCTAAGTACAATGGTGTGTTACAACTCAAGCTTAACAATGGCTATGTCTAATCTCGAGCTATGGCGTGTTGTGTGTTGTCTTCGTGTGTCCCCAAAAGACTACGCATCCTTGGTCTTTATACCTCCTTTGCATGCAACGGACGGGAGAGATTCCCGGGATGTGGCCTTCATGCACGTTGAGGGTGGCGATAACCACTCCGAACTTGTTGCCTTTGCTCCTACCCGACTGCGCCTTGGGTAACCGCCGGTCAAATGCTTAGTCGAAATCAGGGTGGACTTGACTCGAGCAGGAACCCGCTGAGCTGGTCGGCGGGGCCGTGCTCGGGTCAGCAGCAGCTCTAGGTTGGCGCCTCGGCACTGCACCAATTCGTGGCCGGGGCCTCGAGCTCGGGGATCCATTGACCGTCTTGACCGGCAGTCAAGTGGCCGCCTAACCCTCGTCGGCTAGCTCCAGAGGCTTAAGGTGGTAGTGGCAGCAGGCCGACCTTGAGTCTCTATAGTCGGGCCGATTCGAGAATTCTCTTGAGGTCGAGGTCGGGCGGAAGCATGCTTGCCGGAGCGCGAGTAGCGACACTGGCGCCTCTTGATCTCCGGAACCCGATGCGGATACAAGCAGTTGGCGACACTGCTGTGTCTCGAAACGCGACCTAGGCCTTAATTGCTCTGTCAAATCGTGGCGGTCGCCCTTGACGCCCGTGGACTGTTTCCAGCGGCGGTATGACCTTTAAACCTGAAACCGCGGCGTCTGTTTGAGAAAAACTCGGCCGGCGCCCTTCCTCTTCAAGCCTCCTTGCCCAGCGAAAATCTCCTCCCCACCCGACCAAAATCGGCGCGATCGCCATGGCCAAGCTAGGGAGAACACGTTGTCATCCGCAAGGATGAAGGAACTTGAAGCCACAGGGCTTTCGATCCATTGTATGGCGGCGCCAAGCGAGACCGAGCGCATCCATAGACGGCGAGATCGTTGCAAGAGCACTATGTCCTCTTGACTGCGGACCCGGAGGCCAGAGTTAAATCGTGAGGTCCTCTCCAGTGCGACATCGAGCTCATCAACACAGTGCCAAATTCTGTTCTCCTTCTCACCATCTTCTCCCATCTATCGAGGAGTTCCTTGGGATCGCCGCCCCCTCGCTCTTCTTACGGTACTTGACCTCTTCAGCTCGGGAAGGACCCCATGGTCGGATGCCTCTACGCCACGGCAGCGGAGTCGGGCTCAAGTGGTCCTTCCTCAAGTTCAACCTCGGGACTCCCTCGGCCCGTGGTCAGCCGATGGTTCTACGAAGAGGCGCGAGTCGCTGTGGTGTCTGAGGGGCCCCATTCCGGGAAGGAGACCCGGAGGCGGACGACCTCGAGTCGATGGGAAGCCATCGTCCTCATACATTTGTGCCATCGCGTGGCCTCAGCAGGCGGCGATTGCCAGCGACTTCTGCGAAATCGCGTGTCCCCTCTTGAGAGGAGGATGCACCCGTTCTGAGATCGGTAGCGGCTTGACCCGACCAGCGCGGCGTCCGTAAGCCTTCTTGCCCCAAGGTCTTGCTCGAGTCCACCTTTTCGATCCTTCTGACGGCGCTTCTTTTGCGGCGCGAAGGAATCTGAGTCGCTTCGGGATGATTGAGATGTTTGGGAAGGCGGCGCGAAGTGCGTCATTGGCGACCCGTCGAAAAACGTGCTCCGTCGAAAGGCGTGGTAGGACATCCGACCAAGCGCTCGAGTCATGCGCCCGAGCCTTCTTGAGCTTCGCTTGCTCGTGGGATCACCGAGGAGTTGTTGGAGATGGCGGAGGATGCTCCGTTTTACTGGCGGGGGCAAGAACAAGAAAGGAGGAGAGACCTCCCCTATTTGGAAGCGAGCCACGGGCGAAAAGTGCCACGTCGAGTGGGGGACCCGCATACAGTAAGATCCCACGGTTGAGCCCCGATCTCGTGCTTATGTGCCTTCTTTGGTTTGGCAGCGTTCTCCTCTTTACAGCAGCCCGAGGCCTTGGCCTCCGCCGGACCTTGAAACCCACCACAGCTCAGGACCTCAAGCTCGGGGGCCCGCGGCCGGATGGCGTGGGCAGGCACGAACTCAAGACCCCGGTTGTGTGGACACGCATAGCGCGATGCTATCGACCTTGGGGCAACAAGACCTTCGCCAACCCTCAGCGGAGGCTGGCGACCAGGTAAATTCGGCTTCTGTCTTCTTTGTCTTCCCGCATCTTTACGGCTTAGTGTATGTTTTGATCGCGGACTTTGAGCACCGAGCTCGAAACTTGCCCGTTTGTGATGGTGTTATCTAGGCGAGTCGTCAGTCGAGGAGGACACCTTGAGTTGGTCCCGGCCTTCACACTGAGGCTTAGACCAAGAGGAAATGTCTTGGCGCCACGAAGGTCGTGAAAGAAGGGGTCGGGACAAAAAAGCTGTACCGACACAAGTGGCGGCCAGACATAAGAGTGAGAATAAATGAACAACTTTATTAAAATTTAAGGTATAGAAGTTACATAAAACTTGCGAAGGCGATCTATGTTCCACGAGCTAGAGAGCTCTCTGCAGTGTCGGGCATCAGCTAGCAGAGTAAGCCAGGTGCGATCTGTTGAAGCGACTACTGTGAGGCCCTCCCACCATGGGGATAACTTGTTGGTGTTGGGCGGAGCCCTAAATCCGTCTCGGGGCTAGGTCCCCAACAAGGAGCTTCTAGGTCATACTCGGCCAGGGCAGCATATCTGCGAAAGAGCTTGCGGGTAGTCGTTGATCATAGCAATGCATGACATCTTACTTCTTCTGCTGAGGTAAGGTCGAGACCGCTTCGTGCTCGAAATCGACTTGGTTGACCAAGCGACCACTGGCGAGCCAGCGTAACCTCGGGAGGCGGGGCCGGCCGGTCACGAGACCACGGTTTGGAAGGGTTTGGACCACAGTGGCTCGACTTGTAAATGGTACAAATAGACCATAGGGACGGTGGGAAGCTTCGTCCACGCGAGTCTTCGGCGTTCGAGCTCATCTGCGACTTCGTTTCTTGATGCACAGACGATTTGCCGTTGGCGCGTTCCGCCCCATTGCTCAGGGGTGAGCCACAGAAGCGAAGCACACTTTGATGCGAGTTCCTCGCCAAAACTCCTGGAACAATTCCTTTGGTAAGGCTGAGTGCACGTTTGTTAGTGATAATCTTGTATGAAACCCGTGCACGGTGACCACGAACAAAGCGGAAGAAAGCGAGCGGCGGCGATGATGGTCGGGCTGGTTAAACGATCCACTTGGTGAAGGTGTCGATAGCCCGAACAAAATTTCATTCCCCAAGTAGCGCTGAGGAAAAGGGCGAGATATCGACCACGAGGTCGAAAAGGCGAGCGGCGGGATGGTGCGAAAGAGGCGTATGTCGGCTGGTCGCGACTTCTGGCGTGGAAGCGGCATGCTCGGCGGTGCGGACGATATCACGAGCATCTGAGCGGCCGATTGGCTAGTAGTACCCCATGCGAAGGCCTTGTGACCATTGTCTGTATGAAAGTGTGCTCCACAGAGGCTGAGTGAATGTCGTTTAATAGGTACTTACCCTCCTTGCGAAATACAAAGTCGGGACACGGAAACATTCCGCTTTGTAGAGCATGCTTGATCCACAGTGTGTACAAGCTCGCCCATCGCTTGATCCTGCTCCTCTCGGCGGTCGGTGTGAGTCGCCTGCAAAGAAATTGTAGATGGGCTCGGCCCAGAGGGATACTTTCGACCACGGCCGAGCATGACCTCTTGATCGAGGAGATCGATGGGGCCGCCGGCGTCTCGGGGATAGCGTCGGGGGATGATCGTCATCGGAGCCAGAGCTTGGAGAGAAATCCTCCTTTGAGGTGTCCCTCTGAGGGATGTGCACGAGGCTCCAGTTGGAACCACTTCTCCATCTTGCGCACCTCGGCGAGGTGCTTGCCATCGAATCTCGAGCATTGGTAGTCCTTATTAGGCCCGGTTGATGGCCAGGCTAGGAGTGCGCCCTTCATGACCAGCCGGCGCCGCTAGCGCCTGCAAGCAGTAAGCCCGCCAAGAAGGCTTCATACTCCACCATTGTTGGTTATTTGAAACCGAAGCGGACCCGTTACCTTAGCGGTGTGCGCCAGTGGTGAGGATAAGGATCCCAACCCGAAACGCGAAGGACAACAGCGTCGAAGAACATGACCAGGGCTTCTCCTCCTCGACCTTAAGCTCGGAAGGCGGAGCTGCTGACGTCACCTTTCTCGACCACGAAGTCGGCGAGCACTTGCGACTTTATGGCCGTTAAGACCCGCGACACGGGCGTCGACGCCGCCGCGACTCCATGGCCCATTTGGCGATTAAATCCGCCACTCTCTACAGGTTCCTCGGGATGTTTCGGCGGAAATTTGCTCGGGGCGACCACGGTGTGCGCTGGAAGTAGTCGCGGAACTTGCGCAAAGCGAGAAGAGAAGCATACAACAACCACGTACCTGCGGGTGGCGCTCGCCGGGCCGTGCAAGACCTGTTGGCGTAATAAATTGGGTCTGCGGAGACCCCGATTACGCCACGGAGCGACCTTGTGGCAGTGGGCGGTGGCAGCGAGTAAGCGACAACCTCTCGCGGGTTGTGGCATTATGAGGAGGGTGGGGGCGGACGGAGTATACCTTGGTCGTCGAAGGACGGCTTCGCCTCTGGAGTCCACTCGAAGCCCGTGCTTCTTGCGAGTTTGGAAGAATGGAAGCCCGCGCTCGTCGAACCTCGAGATGAATCTGCTGAGGGCGGCCATGTGGCAGTGAAGCTCTGCACTGCTTGACCAGGGTCGGGCGCCATCTTCTCGATCGCCTCGATCTTCTCTGGTTCGGGCGACCCAAGGCCCCGATCATGTGCAGTACCTTCCCGGCCTTGGCGCCGAACCGCACTTCTCGGGATTGAGCTTGATCTTGTGCTGTTCGGGTTGGCAAAGGTTTCCTCAAGGTTCTTGAGCGTGGTAAGCCCTCGGAGGAGCTCTTGGCGATGATGTAGTCCGTAGACCTCAAGGTTCGCCCGTCCCCGGGGTTGAAAGTCTTGGTCATCGAGGGCGTTGAAGCGTGGCCCTGCGCATTGCGTAGACCAAGCGACATGGTCGTTATAGCAATAGGTGCCAAGCGAGCGTGATGAAGAATGTCTTGCTCTCGTCGTCGATCGCCCGGCTTGATCTGGTGGTATCTCGAGTAAGCATCCAAGAAGCTCAACATCTTGGCATTAGCGGTGGAGTCGGTGATCGGTCGATCTTGTGAGCGAGAAGTTGTCCTTAAGGCAAGCGAGTTCAACCCGTATGGTCGGCGCACATTCTCCGCTTTCCTCCTTTCTTACGCACGATGGCCGGTTTGGCCGGCCACTCGAGTAGTCAATCTCACGGATGAAACCGGCCTTCAAGATCTTGTCAAGATTCTCCTTGATGACCCGCGACCTTCTCCGGGGCAGCGGCTTAACTTCTGGCGCCTGGTCGAGGCGGTTCACACGCAACTTGCTCTCGATCACCTCCCTCGGAATGCGGGCATGTCCACGGGTTCCCAGCGAATATACCTTTGTTGGCGCGAAGGAAGGTGTGAGCTCGAGCTCTATTGGAACTTAGCTCGGCAGGGGCGTGGGCCCAGCGCTTAATTAATTAAGCTCTCTTCGGCCAACACTGACCTTCGTCGCTTGAAGTGGATCGCCGCCTTCTGGCGGCGTTCTTCGCCGTCGCCTACGGACCGCGTGGGGTAGCATGCTGCAAGAGCCAAGGCAGCTTGGTGTCACATCCATGTGCTACCTGCGAGATCACCCCTTGCGGTGATAGCGCCCGTTGGGGCGGCGGCTTCATACGCCGATGGCCATAATGGTTGGCCACCATAAACTTGACAAAGGCGGGCCACCGAGGATGGCGTTATGCGGAGGTCACCCTCGATAACTTCGAAGGTGACCGGCTCGGTCACGAAGTTGTTAAGTCGCCCGAAGGTAGCGGGCAAGACCACTGTCCTAGGGGATGGTCGAGCTTTAGTGCGATCGAAGAAGGGTATGGCGATGCTCTTGACCTTCGGCCAGAATTTACATCGGTCAGCGTTTACACTGCGGTTGCCGTCGTCGACCATAGCGCGCTGGCCGTGGTATATGGCGATGGTCGGGAGTCACGACCAAGCGGTCTTCAGTCTCGGGCCATACACAGGAGGCGTCCTCTCGAGTGAAGGTGATGGTGGCTCCGGCCCACTTGTAGAAGCTGCTCGATGGGCTTCGGCGACACAGTAGATGGTTCGCCGGCGGCCTTGACCTCGCGCTGGGTAGTAAGCGGCGAGCCACGAAGATGACATCGATCGGCGCTTCGCCTTGCTAGAACTCCAAATCGAGTCGTCGTGCTCGCGCCGCGTTTACCCTGTCGGGTGGTCATCATCACCGAGAACGGGCATTTCACCTCGCCCATCGTAGAAGGCCTCCGGCTTGCTTTGCCAAGCCTGCGGTCGGCGGATCGTGACCGGCCGCCCTATGAAATAAGCGAACTTTGCCGTCATATCGGCGCCCTCATTTGTGGCCAACATTGGCCCGTCGAGGCCAGTCGTCGGCACTCTCTTTGGTGGTTACGCACTGGCGAGGTCGAGGTAGTCCTTGGCGAGGTTTGGAGCCCTCCCAAGCGATCTCGGACCTCAAGGACCTCGGCCATCATGGCTTGATCACCCAGCGAGACCTCACGCCCTGCGATCACCTTCCGCTTCTTGGTGGTGATGCGTGGTGGCGCCCCCTGGTTTGACCGGGCCGCCCTCTGTTTAGTTTAGACCAAAGCTTACCTTGGTCGGTGGTCAGCGTTTTCAGCCGGACAACAGCGTCGTCAGCCTCTGCGATACAGCTCCGCCATCTTGAGAAAAAGCTTCATTGTGGCAGGCCTCGAGGTGATCTCGAGGTCTTGTTAAAGGCGCGCCCGATCGCGGATCCGGACTTGAAAGCTTTAATGGCCAACCGTCGGAGATGCTTGGAATCGGGTTTCTTGTCGCGGATGAATCACCGCCTGCGAAATCCTGTAATGACTCGTTCTTGCCTGGATGACCACGATCCGAGGTCCTTCTCTCCCTGCGGGCGCTCGTAACAAGCTCACGAAAGTTGGAAGCGAAGGGCGTTCTGGATTTAAGCGCCTGACACGAATGAACCCGGGTTTCTAGTCTGAAAAGAAAGCCAAGTTCGCGCGGCATCATCCGGGGCCAGTCGGGAGGTAATTGGCCATGAAAACTCGTCACCCGGTAGCCAAGATGGCGGTCGAGTAGATGAACAAGAATTCATCGGGGTTCTTGGTCCCATCAAAAGCAGCTCGATCGGCGCGGGCTTGAACCGAGCCCGACCACCGCCTGACGGGGCCGTCGAACCGTCGATCGCCATGCGACCATAGAGCGCGGAGACGGAGTGCCGCCGGGTGTGGTCATCACCGACAAGGTCCCTGCTTCTTTGCTCGGATTGGTCGAGGCGCCTCGGCCCGAGCGACCGGTGGGAAACGACCACGGTGCGAACACGAGGAATCACAGGTAGGTAGCATAAGCGGTCACAGACCTGCGGCGCTGGTGAGCGTCACAGGGAGAGGTCGCGGAACCTGCTTTGCCGTCGACTTAGGTTTGTGAGGCTTAGCTCGGGCACTGCCTTGGTCGGTCACGGTGCCCGCGGGATGTCGGTAGCGTTGCGTCAAAGCCTCATCGAGCCCGCTTTCGGGGGCTAGTTCTGGGAGGCGTCCGATGTGTCTTGTGAGCGGCAGCGCGGCGTGTTATCATCGCTTTTACGGGAGGCGGGTCCCAGTCGCGACCGGTCTTTGCGGAGGGGCGACCTCGGTCGCGGCGATCGAGCTCTTCGGCGGGCTCGGCCAAAACCGACCTCGCCCTATCGGGGTCGACCATGACCGAGCGATGCGGAAGTGCTCCCGTGAGAGAACTGGCGGCCGAAGGCGTCTTTGGCCTTCTCTGGAGGCCTCCGCGGGGCGGTTATAAGCAGTTAATGGCGACATGCACCATCCGTGGCGTCTTGAGTCTGCGGATCACGGTCATCCGCATTTCCCTCGTGCCTTGGCCGTCGCCATCGAGCGTGATGCTCGAGTGGCGGTGGCGAAAGCGCGAGGACCGCGGGTGAGTCCGTGCGAATCCGCAACGAGGAAAGTCCATCAATGAAATCGCCATGCTCTTGGGACCTTGATGTCGTTCCTGCGAAAAGCGGCTGTCGGGCCCCACGGTGGCGCCGGTTGTCGGCGATCGGGATGCCAGCGCAAGAAATGAGATGAAATTCGATATGATCACGGGACCCAGTTGCGCTTCGCTTAGATGGAGGAAAAAAGAGTAGGCGTGGTGATGGTGGGATGTAAAAGCGACAGCGGCGTGAGGCAGAGATTTATCTTGGTTCGAGCCCATGTGGAGGTAATAGCTCTACTCCGATCGCCTTTGGCGATTTTCTTAGCTATTTACGAGTACAAGGGTGTGTTCTGACTCAAGTTTAACAATGGCTATGTCTAGCTCGAGCTATGGCGTGTTGTGTGTTGTCTTCGTGTGTCCCCAAAATGCGCATCCTTGGTCTTTATACCTCCTCTGCATACAGCAGACGAAGATTCCCGGGAAGTGGCCTTCATGCACGTTGAGGGCTGGTAGTAACCGCTCCGAACTTGTTGCACGCACCTTCTCCTACCCCACGACCGCGCCTTGGGCAAGCATTTGGTCAAATCTTGATCGAAATCAAGGGTGGACTCGGACCCGAGCAAGGGCCCAGCCGAACCGAGGTCAGCGAAGCCGTCTTTCGGGTCCAGCAGCGCTCTAGGTCGGCGCCTCGGCATGCACCAGTCGTGGCGAGGCCTCGAGCTTCGGGGATCCGTTGACCGTCTTGTTGGCGTCCAAAGGGGCGCTTGACCCTCGTCGGCGGTCAAGGGTGAAATCATTATCGGCTGATGCGAATAACCACCACAGCGAGGAACAGCTGCTGCTGACTCATTCCCCATTGGCGGCAGCCCGCAGACGGGAAGAAACGGGCCGGACCACCTCAAGTTCTGCTTTCGCGTCACGGCGGCCCCGGAGATGAGTTATGGTATGCGTAGAGCGGCGGAGTTCACCAAGGTAAAAAGCGATGCATCTTGTCGGGACTAACCGCAGCGCGTCGTCTTTGCGTGTGTGATGCCGTGAGCACGCGAAGCGAGATGGACAAGACCTCTGCCGCCGTCTCAATCTCATCCATGAGCGAGTATCACGGGATGATTCCATATGAAAAATCTGTTGTGAGCGTGCGGGGACATATTTGTCATCACGGTTGTAGCGAGCCAAAAACATTGTCGTTCTTCCATCTGGTAGCGGGTTAGCCAGCTTGATGAGTTGGTGGGCTTCTTTGTCCCATTCTTTGCTTCCCTTAGGCTGTCGTCGCGATGCCGGTACGGCGGTGTGAAACCCCTACCCGGTCATACCATTCCCGCCCGATCTGCCTTGTGTGCCCCATACTTCCTCTAGCGGGCATCTTCGGATGACAGCGGGTATCCTCAAGCTCAATTTCTTTCTGCAACCGCTTCGTCTTCGGGCTTTAGGCTCATGGCGAGAGGAAGGGTTTGCGGTGCGGCTAAATCGGCGGTGATAGCTATCTTCTCCTTCAATCTGCCGTGAACATCTCAATCTTGATCTTCTTGTAGATTAGCTCGTGGGCAGGACCTCGAACTCCCTTTGATATTGGGCCACCGTCCCGATTTAGCGGGCTATTTGATCTCCATGAGGTGGTTGCCATGAGGTTGGTGGTCGAAGCGAGCGTTAGCGAGCTCTTTGAAGCGCGTCCACATCGGCTCTCCATCTTCATCTTCCAGCAGCATGTACCATTGTTGCGCCTCGCCTCTCATGTGGTATGCCGCCATGCTGACCTTCTCCTTGTCGGTGATGTCGCCCCCGAAAAAATAGCTCGCATGAGTTGAGCCAAAACCGATTGGTCATTTGGTCCCATATCGTGAAAGCGAATTCCCATCGGCTGGGGTTTGGGTGGTAGCCCCTCGGCGATAGTCATGGCGCCACCACAGAGCTCCAAGCGATCCTGACGGCAATTTGGTATTTATAGATTGATTCGTCAATGTCTTTGCCTTTGTCACGGATCCCGTAAATGCGCCTTGACAGTCGTCCTATAGCGATCTGACTATCATGTCGGTCCAGGCGTTTGGTGATGGTGGCGAGTTACCACCCATTGTCGAATCTGGACCATTGACATTGCTTCAAGCTTACGCAAAATCTCCGGGAGTTTGTAAATGGCGAAGCGTGTACCTTCATTGGTGGCCATGATGCCAACAATGATGTGCTCTGATACCAAGTTGGTATGGGCGAGCTCTGAGAAGTAACCGTCATATCTTGTGAATCGGTTGCGGTACGGCGGTGGTCTGGCGGCGGACGAAGAAGGAGCCGCCCGCCAAGAAAAAGGGGAAGAAGGGAGCGACAATATGTGATGAAAGGCAAGGTATTCTATTTGCTTGCCCTTTATTTCTTTTGCGTTAGTGTATATATGCAGCCCAACTAAACATAGCAACTCCATAAACATAGGAAAGACAATCCTTATCTATACGCTAGACAATCCTTATCTATCTACTAATATCGAAACCAAGATAACTACCAATTCAATCTTTAACCCTAGCTAGCTAACATTGGAGTCGGGGCGGGTGCGGCGTGTATATACCATATACCCGTCGAACACAGCAGATTAGCCTGATGAAGAAGAAATGTGGAATATTGGGTGAAAGAATGTCCAGTATGTCAACTTACAAAATCTGAACATGTACATATCCCAGGTCTATTGAACCCTTTAGAGGTGCCAAAAATGGCTTGGACACACATTTCAATAGATTTTATAGAAGGTTTACCAAATTCTAGAGGTAAGGAGGTGGTCCTAGTTGTGGTGGACAGGTTCACTAAATATGCACATTTTATGGCCCTAGCACATTCCTATATTGTTCAACAAGTAGTTCAAGTCTTTATAGATAATGTTTTCAAGTTACATGGCATACCTCTTACAATTGTGATAGATTGAGATAGAGTTTTTACTAGTAGGTTGTTTCAAGAAATATTCAAACTTCTCAAAGTGTCTTTGAGATTCAGCACTTCATATCATTCACAAATGGATGGACATATCGAGAGAGTTAATCAATGCTTAGAGCCATACTTCAGGAGTATGGGTTTCTAAGAACCTAAGAAATGGTTGATGTGGTTGACAATGGCTGAAAGGTGATACAACACTACTTACCACACGTCCTTGAAAGTGACACCATTTCAAGTTTTATATGGATATCATCCACAATAGATAGCTGAGCTCACCATACCCTGCAATGTAACCGCTGAAGCTCGGGTCACAGTAGAGGAAAGATCAGAAATGCTAAAGAAGTTAAAAGAGAATTTGTTGATAGCACAGAATAGAATTAAATGCTTGCAGACAAGCTAAAAACTGAAAGGAAGTTTGAGGTGAGACATGGTATATATCAAGATGCAAGCTTACCGACAAAACACATTTGGCTTGAGGGTATCATTGAAGCTTCGATCTAAATACTACAGACCATTCAGAGTAATAAAAAAATTGGAGCTATGGCTTATCAACTCCAATTACCCCCCGCAACTACCATTCATCCAGTATTCCATGTTAGTTAACAAGCATGTGCGGTCTAAAGCAATACCCTTACCTGGTTCGCCCTTGGTGGATCTTGAAGGTCGAGTTAAAACTGAACCTATTGCTATTTTAGATCGAAGAATTATCCCTAGAAAGGGTATCGCTGTGGCTCAATGGTTAGTTCATTGGTTGAATCTGTTAGAGAAGGATGCTAAATGGGAAGATGTTGCATTCATTCATAGTACATTCCTAGAGTTCAAGCCTTGAGTAGAAGTGCTTGCTCATAAGGGGGTATTGTTAGAGTCTCAGAGATAGCCAAAGGAAAAAAAGAACAGTGAAGTCTGCAAGGAGTATGTTGTCTCGATGGGTTCAATTCAGTGATGTTCAACGGCTGATGAAGATTATAGATGAGAAGTAGCTTGATCCAACGACTAGAAGACAGCAAATAGTTTACCAATAACACTATATCTTTCACACATTGTCATTAGTCCCATTTTACTTTGAGTTGCTCTGCTAATTTGAAATTACCGTCAGTATTAAGCACCATAAAACCCTTGGGTATAAACCCAGTTATGGTGGAGAAATGGAAGGATATCAAATCAATTTAGCATATTCTAGAGTATCTTCTAGTTGTGATAGCGTAGAACCTAGTTCCAGTTGATCTCTTGTAGTTTTGATCTTTTTCTCTTGCAAATCACGTGGATTTCGTTCCCAAGTTCTAGTCCCAGGACTCAAGATTTGGGCCCTATGAACATATTGTGACAGCTCCCTCGACGTCGCCTCCATGCTCACCCTCGGCCCTCTCCCCCCAAGTAGGTGGTGGGATCCCCTACTCCTGGCCAGCCTTCCAAAAGCCATCCTCCCCACGGTCCCACACCATCGATGCTCCGTCGCCGAAAGCAACATCGGCTGTGGTCTACACCTCGTGGTGGGAGCATCACTTGGCTAAGGTACCGCCTCCCTCTCTCCCTCTCGCGTCATAACCTCCGTTCATCTCACCACTCAACTCACTAAACACATAGGGTTTTCGATCTCTCCCCACGCAGGAGGCAAGACCTGTCGCCGTCGAGTAGGAGGCCAGGCTATGGCATGTTGGCTAAACTAGTTGTGTGAAGTTCCAGTCTATTTTACTTCAGGATTAGATCAAAGTCCATGTGGGTTTTGGTGTCAAACTTGTCTTTGCTAGTCTGTTGGTTCGACATAAGAAGTATCAGAGTCCTAAATTCAGAAGTTCGGTAAGTTGGTTAGTTTGCCGGATTAGCAACAGTATCGCATATAGATTATAGCGACAGTTGTGAAATCGCATCAGTTTGTTTTAGAGTCTTAGTTGTTTATCTCTAATATCTGTAAACCAGGTTATATAAAAGGGCAATGAGAAAATAGAAAACGATGCGGTGGTTTTGCAGCACCAAAACTGTTTTTCATCTTTGCTCTATCTTCTCTATTGTTTCTTCACATGTTTTTCTGAAGTTTTGTAGCGTTAAAGTTCAGGCGACAAAGAAGTAGAGAAGCGACTAAGAAGCAAAGACTCTGAAGCAATCCTGAAACTGATCTGAACCCGCGAGTTACAACAATTGGTATCAGAGCTAAGGTGCAGATACGAAGGAACTTCCGCTAGAAACAACAAGGAGCAGCATCATGTCCACAGACGATGCAGAGATGTCAACGCCTAGAAGAACATTGTCAAGAGCTAATACAGAGATGTCAACACCTAGAAGAACATTGTCAAGAGCTGGAGGTGTGCCGATTCAATACCCGATTCTCAACGATACCAACTATAGTTTGTGGGCGGTAAAGATGAAGATCATTCTACGCTCTCTTGGAGTATGGACAGAAATTGAAGGAGCAACACCTATCGATGAAGAGAAGGATCAAGGAGCTCTGGCTACGATTTCTCAAGCGGTGCTAGATGCTGTGATGTTAGCAATCGCAGAGAAAGAAACGGCAAGAGAAGCCTGTGAAACCATTAAGGAGATGCGTATTGGAGAGGATCGCATCAAGAAGGCGAGGGTGCAGGCACTAACTAGGTAGCTCGACTGCATGATAATGCAAGATTCTGAGAGTATTGCTAATTTATCTTAGAAGCTCATTAGCATGGTTGGTAAAATTTGTGCTTTGGGCTCAGAAGTGAAGGATCCTGTTGTCATTGAGAAACTTTTTAGTGCTGTACCTGACAAATTTCTTCCCATTGTCGGCACAATAGATCAATGGGGGGACTTGTCAAGTATGTCGTTGACAGAAGCAATTGGCAGACTCAGGATGTTCAAAGAAACCATCAAAGGTAGACATCACCGCAAAGGAGATGGAGAGCAATTGATGCTCGCATGGGCCAAATGGGATTCACTGCCTATGAAAGAAAAGAGTGGCAGAGAAAGTCCCGGTGGTGGCATGAAGTGAGGAGGCAGTATAGGTTGGAATAGAGGATGTGGTCGTGGTCGGATAGGCAGCCAAGGAGATGACGCAGAAAGAAGATTTCACCGAGGCGATGAAACAGAAAGAAGACCTTACTGTGATGATATGAAGAGGAGACCTCACACAACTTAAGGGAAAGATCAGATGTTTTAATTGTTCAGATATGGGACACTTTGCATTTGAATGTACTAAACTGAAAAAAGAGAAAGCCCATTTTGTTGAAAAGCTTAAAGATGATGAACCTGCTTTGCTTATGATAGAGGCACGTGAGCTTTCCAGAGTTGAAGATTGTGGCACTAAAGTAATTATGCTCAATGAAGAGAAAAGTTAAACCTGATCTAGGGTTTGGAGGTGACACATCTAGTGATCTGTGGTATCTAGATTCGGGAGCGAGTAATCACATGACTGGAAGCAAAGATGTGTTCACAGAGTTGAATACTTTAGTGCAAGGTTCAGTTAGATTTGGTGATGGATCAATTGTGAAGATTGAAGGACAAGGGCCTATGCTTTTTAAGGGAGTGACTGGGAACACAAGGTGTTGTCTGGGGTATATTATATTCTGAGGCTTCGCAACAATGTGATAAGTTTGGGGCAGCTTGATAGCTCAGGATGCAGGACCATGATTGAAGATGGCTGCATGAGTATTTATGATTGGGATGACAAGCTGCTAGTTAGGTTAAAGAAATCATGGAATCGGCTGAATCATGGATAGCCTATTTGTTTGATGGCTAAATACAGTGAGAAGGAATGGCTGTGGTATGCAAGATATGGCCATATTAATTTTCGGGCTTTGAAAACCCTGTCACAGAAGGACATGGTCATAGGTTTGCCACACATTGATCATCTTGAGCAACTCTGTGAAGCTTGTCTGATGGGAAAGCAAAGGCGCATTGCATTTCCTCATAAGTCAGAATTTCATGCACAGAAACCATTAGAGCTAATTATGCATGCTGATTTGTGTGGCCCTATAAGACATATGACGCTGGTTAGCAACAAATTTTTCCTTCTTTTGATTGATGACTATTCCCGATTTATGTGGGTAGTCCTGGTCAAAAGAAAGGATGAAGCATTGGCCAGTTTCAAGAAGATTAAAGCTTTGGCTGGGAACGAGATGGATAGTAAGTTGAAGGCATTGCGAACAGACCGCGGAGGTGAATTAGTGTCACAAGATTTCAGTGATTTCAGCGCTGAGGAGGATGTGAGATGACTCCTGATGGCACCCTATTCCCCACAACAGAATGGAGTGGATAAATGATGAAATCAGACTATAAATGGCACGGCGAGATGTCTTCTGAAAAACAAGAGTATGCCTAGATGGCTTTCGGGAGAAGCTGTAGCAACGGCTGTTTACCTCTTAAATAGATCACCAACTTTAAGTATTGAAGCCAAAACACCATATGAGATGTGGTACAAAAGAAAACTGAAGATACAACATCTTCGGGTGTTTGGTTGTGTTGCATATACAAATGTGACAACACCACATCTAGCCAAGTTAAAAGACAGAAGCAACAAGACTGTTTTTGTGGGCTACGAGCCAGGCTCAAAAGCCTGCAGGTTTTCTAATCCAAGAACTAGAAGAGTCAGTCAATCGCGATGTGGTTTTTGAAGAAGAGCAACAATGGAGTTGGGATGATGATAAGGGAGCAGACCCAGGTAATACTCAAAGATTACGGGGGCCTTGGAATTCACGATTTAAATGTTAAGAACATTGCACTTCTGAGTAAATGGTTGTTCAAGCTTTTAACATCGGATGGTCATGGCGGTAATGCTTAGAAATAAAGTACCTTGGATCTAAACCGTTAGTTCAAGTTGAGTGGAAACATGGAGATTCGCGGATTTGGTCGGTTTGATGAAAGTAAAAGCGAGATTTCCTTCGTTTTGGTACTTTCAAAATTAATAATGGATCCTGGTGAGATTACAGGAGGACACTTGGCTAGGAAGCTGTGCTTTAAAAGGCCAATTTCCTTGGTTATATAGTATTACAAGGAAGAAAAACATCACCATTGTTGAAGTCTTTCTGACCTCGCAACCAAGTATTTCCTGGAGACGGTCATTGATTGGTTCTAAGTTGGTGGCGTGGAATGATTTGGATTCACGTATTGTTAACTTACATTTGACACAGGGTGATGATGAATTTCGATGGAACTTGTGCAAATCTGGACAATTTTCAGTAAAGTCTCATTACATGGCATTGATTAATTGCGACATTCCTAATTTAAACAAACACTTATGGAAAATAAAAGCCCTGCTAAGAATCAAAGTGTTTCTGTGGTACCTTCGAAGAGGGGTCATTTTGACCCAGGACAACCTGGCCAAACGCAATTGGTAGGGCACTAAAACGTGTTGCTTTTGTCACGAAATGGAGACAATTAGGCATCTGTTCTTTAATTGCCGCTTTGCTCGTGTGGTCTGGGTTTTTTGGCATCTAGCTTTTGGCGTTGCTAGACCTGTTAGTGTTTCTCACATGTTTGGGAATTGGCTTGTTCATTTTGAAGGGTCTTAAAAATGTTGCTTTATTAGAAATTTGCAACCATTTGTTGGTCTCTTCAGTTAGCAGGAATGATATAGTTTTTGAAAGAAATCAAACTTTTCTCCTTTGCAGGTTATTTATGCTACTTCCATGACTAATTATGTGAAATTTGTCTTTAAAGCCGGAATTGTGAACTATTATGGTGGAGGCTACGCAACGGTTGGTGTAGGTGACCAAAAACTTTTTTTCCCAGACGCATGGGTGGCGGTCTAGTCTTCGGATTGCCAGTCATTAGAGTGTGCATGTTATTTTTTGTTTTTGGGCTGTGTGCTTTTGTTAAGCAAAGGCCGGGAGAAGTTTCAAGAAATTGTATCACTTCGATGTAATGTTCTTGAAATTAATAAAATCTTCCTTCATAAAAAAAGGTAATACTCAAGAAACTTTCCAGATTGATTATGGTTTCAACTTGGCTGCTGGTCAAGCACAGAGCCACGAAGGGCACACGGATATCTCAGGGTCATTGGATGAAGACCAGACTGAAATGCCAAGAAGTGCTGAGGCGATTCAGTCTAATGCAACAGGGGATTCTCCAGTCCTTGGATCGCCAACACACTTTCAGGAACCTGCAACACAGTCACCTGCTACTTCATCTTCAGAACCTCTCCATAGGGACCAATTTGGTTTCGAACCGTAACATCCTAGATTTTCAGTTGTTTCAAAAAAAATTATTTTAAAATTAATTAATTCAAAATTTGGATTTTTCTCGATTTTCTAACTAACCTGGCATCCATATCCTTTCGAAATTGGAGTTCAATCCTTTACCATCCGCAAAGCCAAAAATTTCAAATTCTGGTACTTATTCGAAATTTCACCTAAGTTCAAAAATGCTCTAAAAATCTCGAAACCTATTGCATTAGGTTCCAAATATTCTATAATAATTTTGGGGATTTTTCCAAGATTTATAGAATCCCTCTGGTATTTTATCTCTCGTGCTTTCATTAAATCTATTATATTCGTCCCGAAATTATCTAAATTTCAAAATTCATCCAAAATCAGCTAAACCAATTTTATTGGGTTCCATTTTATTCTTTAGGATTTTTAGGATCTTTTTCGGTATTTTTAAATCTTGTTATCTATTTTATCTTGCACGCTTTTAATTTAGCACTATTTATCGTCTTCAACCTCCAGCCATCCCATGAACAAAGTTTCCCATGTCTAGCTCCAACTTCAAACCATTATATCTCTCAACATATTGTACCAAATCAAGTGAGGTCAAAGCATCGTGACGACATCATAATGGAGAGTAAATGCCCAGCTGTTACCCATCTTTAATCCGAGCGAAACGGCCGAAATTAAGCGCTAATGACAATTTATTGCTCGGCCATTATCACGGGCGTTTCTTCACCTCACCGGACGTGCGGGTACTCAAAATTTGCGTATCAATGTCCTCTATCCCGTGCTCACTTTGCCCCATTGATTCAGTGTTGTTTCCCTTTCCAAAACTCGAGAAAAACCGACGCTCGGCGTTCTCCAAAGACACCGGTGCGCCTGTGCCCGGGCTCGAGCTGAGAACCTCGCCGCTTTAGCTATCGAGCAATATGCATGGTCGCGAGAGCCGTTCGAGCACTAATCTACTTAACGATGTCCGCTCCGTGTCCTTCTACCTTTGCGAGTTGTTCCTCCACTTTGCAGGTCGTGGCCTCTCGTCCATATTTATGTCTTGTGCCCAAGGCACGCATCGCTCGACCTCGGGCTCAACGGGGGCTGGGTAAGGCTACCCTACCGGCGCATGACCTCTGAGGACGCAGGCACGCAAGCAAGGAAGCAAGAAGGACTTGCAAGTATCCCCAAGCTACGGGTTTACAACAGGGACAAGGTTTCTTTGTTCACCAAAAACGATCTATTTCTATTAGATACATGTTGGAGAACGCGTATGCTACACTAGCCGAAAACAAAATTTTCTACGCATTCAACCAGGATACAAGCGAGTCAAAGATCATGGAGCATTACCCTTGGAGCACGTTAGCAGCGGAAGTAGAGTGGGTGAAGCCTCCCCGCGTGCTCGAAGCCTATGCGTGGTCGAGCGTATTCCGACTACTCGGCCGAGTGCTTGCGAGATCACCGAGTGCTTCGCCGAGTAGTCTCCGGACGCCCGAGTGCTCGCCGAGTGGTTCTTGGAGTCCTTGCGTCTCCTCGCCGGGTGCACGCCGGCGGATGTAGATGTGCAGCGAGGTTGGAAGGGTGAAACCGATCGCCGATCGGCGACCGAGCGAAGCAGCAGCGCCTCTACGGTATCCACCGTCCGAGGTGGAACGCCGTCTTGGCGTAATGCTAGCACCCGCTGACGGCTAGGGTTTCTGGCGGGGTAGGGTGCGGCTGGGGTTTCGTGGTGGGGAGAGCCTCCTTCTGCATGCCCCACGCCCTTTATATAGAGCGCACTAATGGGCCTTCTATGATAGAAGCCCACTAGGACTCACGCTAATGGATCTTCTCGATGAAAGTCCATTAAGATGCCGATGGATCCAAATCGCGTAAACCCACCAATGGATCCAATCCATCGAGACATGATCCAACCCGTTAAGTGTGTGACCGTTAGGTTCATGCAAGCGGCCATAGCCTGAAACCTCTTTTCGAGACCATCGGACAACGATGGTTCCTAGCGGACATGTTGTCCCCGAATCACGAGTGATCGTATCGATTGAACCTTGATATACTTATATACCAATCCTTTTGCCACGCGATACGGTCAAGCTCAAGGCAAGATCGTGCCATCCTTGTGATAGCTCGACCCATTCACTCGTCAATGTAATGGATATAATTACGTGATTAACACTTTAATCACTTTGGCATAACCATGCACTTTTCATATCCATCCACACGAGGGCCGAGATATCTCTCCGTTATCAAGGAGGGCAAATTCCATCTTGATCTCTTATATCTCACGTCATGTTTCATGGCATACCCGTAAGCTAACTTTATAACTCCTTATTACGGAGAAGCGTTTGATAGCCTCAAAGTATACAATTACACATCTTGAGAATCAATAAGGATCTCGGTCAAAGGATCGTATAGGTATACCACTCGAGACTATACCGATGGCACTTCTAAGATAACAATCTCATCGTGTCTCGGAGTGGGTCTATCCAACCCCATGTTCTTTAACATGTGCCCACATTATTGATTTGATATCTCCATATCTATGGTATGTGAAACATTACCATCAATCAATACATGTCTTTGGTCAAATCACTATTGTCCCACATAATGATATGTAACCAGGGATCGTTTTAAAATAATATCATATAACCAATGTGTTTCACAATTAAGTCATACTCAATGAACAAAGGAGTGACATTTATTCATGGAACTAATAAGTACATGAACATAGACGCATGATACAATCATCTCACATGATCGCCTCTAGGGCATATCACTAACAATCTCCCACTTGCACTAGAGTGCATCATGCAAGTATCTAATACCCATGGCTCTTGTGTGTGCCTCATGCTTCGGCTGTGGAAGAGGTTTTGTCAGCGGATCTGCGACATTCAAATCCGTGTGCACTTTGCAAATCTTCACATCTCCTCTATCGATGATCTCTCGGATGAGGTGATACGCTGAGTATGTGTTTGGATTTTTGGTGAGACCTAGGCTCCTTAAGCAGTGCAATGGCACCACTATTGTCACAATAGAGGTCCACTGGACGGATGCACTAGCGACAACCCCCAACTCGAAACAAATTTTCGATCCAAGCACCTCCTTTGCGCCGAAGCTGCAATATACTCACCTCGATCATGGAATCGACCCTTGTCTCTTGCTTGGAACTTTTCGCTCCTTTGTCCCACCATTGAGACAAAATACAAAACCGGATTGCGATCGTGAATCATCTTTATCGGTTTGGAAGCTTGCGTCGTGTAACCCTTTACAACTAGCTCTTCCTCTCCTCCAAAGACCAAGAACATGTCCTCGATCCTCGTAAGTATTTGAGGATGTTCTTCCTGTTACCAGTGACTTTCACGGGTTTGATTGATACCTTTCGTAACACTTAGAGCATATGATACATCTGGCGTGTACATAACATGGCATACATGATGGATCCAATAAGCGGAGGCATATGGAATCACACTCATTTTCTTTTGCTCATCGGTGTGAAGCACTGAGTCTTGCTTAGATGAATACCATGCGACATTGGCAAGAAACCCTTCTTGGAATCTTGCATATTGAACCGTTTCAATATTTTATCAATGTATGTACTTTGGCTTAATCCAATTAGCCTTCTTGATCTATCTCTATAGATCTTAATGCCCGATATGTAAGTGCTTCTCCTAAATCCTTCATCGAGAAACATTTTCTCAAATAAGATTGGACAGCTTCAAGCATTGGAATATCATTTCCAGTCAACAATATGTCATCTACATATAAGATCAGAAACACAAGTGCGCTCCCACTAGCCTTCTTGTAAATACAAGGTTCTTCTTCATTCTTGATAAAGCCAAACTCTTTAACTGCTTCATCAAAACGAAGATTCCAACTCGAGATGCTTGCTTCAGTCCATAAATAGACTTCTGAAGCTTGCATACCTTGCCAGCATCGTTTGGATCGGCAAAACCATTAGGCTGTGTCATGTACACATCCTCACTTAGGTTTCCATTTAGGAAAGCCGTTTTGACATCCATTTGCCACAATTCCCAATCATAGAATGCGGCAATTGCTAGCATGATCCGAATAGATTTAAGCATAGCGATGGGTGAAAAAGTTTCATCATAATCAACACCTTGAATTTGCAGAAACCTTTAGCCACCAATGTCGTGCCTTATAGATGTGAACATTTCCATCCATATCTATCTTTTCTTAAAGACCCATTTGCACTCGATAGGTTTTACCCCATCGGCGAGATCAACCAAGTTCCAAACCTGATTATCATACATGGACTTTATTTCGATCTCATGGCTTCCAACCATTTCCGAGTCTAGTCCCACCATTGCTTCCTCATAGTCTTTGGGCTCATCGTTGTCCAACAACAATCGTCAGCTTGTCCGTCGTGAGGAACATGTACCTCTCGGGTGCAGCTAGCCCTCGTGAACTGCGTGGGGTGGTGCCTCTACCACGGTTACGCAACATTTGCATTTCCGTTCGGGGTTAGTAGGAGCTGAAACATTTTCAGATGTTTCCGAATTTCTTCAAGTTGCACCTTACTCCCACTAGCTCTTTTGAAAAACTCTTTTCCAAAAAGACACCATGCTTGAGCGACAAACACTTTGCCCTCTTCTCGGTTATAAAAATAATACCCTTTAGTTTCCTAGGGTACCCACAAAAAGCACTTATCGGACTTGGCGTGAAGCTTATCGGACATCATCGTTTTACATAGGCTTACACCCCAAATCTTTAGAAAAAGACAACGAGGGCGCTTCGGTCCATATCTCATATGGTGTCTTCTCTACGATTTTGATGGAACCCTATTAAGTGTGAGCAGCTTTTTCTAGAGCAAATCCCCAAAATGACAATGGAAGATCAGTTTGACTCATCATAGACCGAACCATGTCCAACAAAGTTCGATTCCTCGATTCGGATACCCCATTCCATTGAGGCGTTCGGTGAGTCAATTGAGAACTATTCCACAATTCTTAAGATGGTCATTAAACTCATGGCTCAAATACTCACCTCCACGATCGGATCGCAGAAATTTAATTGTCTTGCCCAAATGATTTTGCACTTCATTACGAAACTCTTTGAACTTTTCAAAAGATTCAGACTTATGCCTCATTAGATAGATATAGCCATACCTACTAAAGTCATCGGTAAAGGTAATGAAATCTGAAATCCACCTCGGCCCAGCTCATCGGTCCACATACATCCGTATGTACTAAGGCCAATAAGTCACTCGCCCTCTCACTTGAACGGTGAAAGGCGTTTTAGTCATCTTGCCAAGTAAACAAAGGCTGCATGCGTGTCAAATGATTCAAAATCAAATGAATCAAGAAGACCATCTTTATGGAGCTTCTCCACAGCGCTTCTTATTTATATGGCCTAGCGACAATGCCACGGATAAGCGAATTCAAATCATTTGTTTTGAGTCTTTTAGCATTAACATTATAGACAAAATTATCTTCAAGATTTAGCACATATAGCCCATTCAATGATGGACAATGACCATAGAGCATACCATTGAAATAAATTGAACAACATTTGTTCTTTATTACAAAATCAAAACCATCTTCTTCCAAACATAAAGA